>JAEANM010027965.1:0-10449 GCA_017656035.1 Myanophis thanlyinensis
CTGCACAAGTGCATCAATATTAGGCATCATGTCCTGAGAAGCAGCCAATTTCAGAATCTCATGTAAGTGCTTATGTGGGAGCTCTGAGCGCAGCTTCGTCTTATTAATGTTCATTAGTGAGAAAACTTGCTCACAAATGTATCTTCATCATTACGTGAGCAGAAAGTTAATGGGGCCAGCCCTACCACAAAGGCAAATTAGTATCCGAACACAACACAACAACACCCCCCAAAAAACCCACCCCAAAACCCCAAAACAAAAAAGCAAAGAAATATTATCTTCTGCTTCAGAGCCGACTTTTCTGCCCCAAAGGAATTCCTCTCCGCTCAAGCATCCCCCTCCAGCTTTCTTATTGCTTGCAGTCCCACAACCCACCCACCCTCCTCCCTCCCCGCCACCATTCACGGACGGAGAGCGAATCCTGCAATTTAAACGGAAATAGGCAGCGCTATCCAAGCTGTCGGCGATTTGAGAGTGTTTTGTTCCCAACAATCCGGCCAGAGAAAAGGCAACGCCACAACATCCAGCACAGAAAGAATAAAAAAAACGGCAGCCACCTTTTTCGCCCAAGTCGCGCTTCAGACAAAAATGCTTTGTGCCTCCATCCTTTTCCAGCCACAGACTATGTCTCCCTTCCTCCTCATCTCCCTCCTCCTCCCCCCTCCCCCAAACTCAAGTTCCTAAACTTTACAACTTCCTCCTCCACTTTGGAGGGAGAGAGAGAGAAAGAAGATGAGGAAAAGCGAGAGCTTTCTCCCCCACCACCACACACACAGCCCTTGCCGACAAGAGCGGATGGCAGGCAACTCACCCTTTGTGATGTCTCCTGGGCGACGGTGCACAACTCTTCACCCACACATCTTTGAAATGAAAACCTCTCAACCCTGAGCCAGAGCTGAGGAGGAGGAGGAGAGAAGAAAAAAAAACGAGAAAGTCCCGGCAAAGCGGCGGCGATGGCGTGCTCTTAGTAGCCACCTTGGACGTTCCTCCGATGTGAAAACCCGGAGCGAGCGGGCAAATATCCCACCGCCAACTGCAGTCGCCCGGGAGCCGCCATCCTCCTCCAGTCCTCCTCCTCCTCCTCCTCTCGCTCGCTCCCTCCTTTTCCAGCCAGGAGCCGTCCACTCTCTGGTGGTGTCAACTCTCCTCTTTTTTGAGACTTCCCGCGGCACTTAAGTCGCCCGCAACTCCCCTTGAAGGTGAACCTGGGGCGACGGCGAAATTGGCGCAATTGCCGCCAACAGACGTTGAACAGACGTAAATGCTACCACCTCCTGGTGCTAGTTCCGCCGCAGTGTTGCTTTCATGTTGTCTGTGCATAATAAAACACTGTGCCCCTAGCGGATAATATAGGAACCACAGATTTTAAAGAAAATTACAGTAAAATCATTCTTTTTTTAATAATGCAAATTTATCCCACAAGCCGTACCAAATCCCCAGGCGGACCGGATCCAGCCCGGGGGCCATATGTTTGACACTCCTGGGCTATGTCTACAACCACATTGCTCAGAATACATAGTTCCATGTCTTCATACAGGCATGTTTCTAATATGCTAAAGGAGGTGTTCTATCACAGCTTGAATTTAAATGGCTATTTTGGATACTACCAGCCCCAAGTTTACCAGGCCACTTCTAAAACCACCTTGGACTTTCCTCCATATTACTGATGACAGCTATTAATAGACAAGATCAGATTATCATTTTTGCTCTTACCAACAGGCCTTTTTGAAACTCAAATTTGTTACTAGTTTGATAATAAGGAATTAATAACAAGGAAAAAAATCATTTATGGCTGTGAACCAGGGTTCTAAGCATGCAATTGGCTCAAGAACAACAGAGTACCTCTTAGTATATGAAGTAGAATTGCATATACCATCTTTTTACAGTAGAGAATTTGGAGGCAAGCAACCTACCTGTGGCATGGAATTCAGAAATGAGCAAAGTGCAAGTGAAGAGTAATTGAAGCAGGCCTCGTTATAGCACACATGCATATGATAAATTAAATTTGTTACTGAATTTACTATTAAACTTGAACCAGAAATCACTAAGGAGTGAGGAGAGATGAATGCTATACCATATATCAGGGGTCCCCAAACCCTGGGCTCTGGCTCACTACTGGCCTGTAGCCTATTTGGAACTCGGCT
This sequence comes from Myanophis thanlyinensis, assembly GCA_017656035.1. NCBI lineage: Eukaryota > Metazoa > Chordata > Lepidosauria > Squamata > Homalopsidae > Myanophis > Myanophis thanlyinensis. The sequence goes on from JAEANM010027965.1 coordinate 2,145, forward strand.
ACACGAGAGGTGGGCCGGCATGCACGCACAGCACTAATGTGTGGTGCGCCAGCATGCATGCATCTGTGCAGCTCCATTCGCATAAATGGTGGACTGGCATGTGTCCCCACCCCTTCCTCCCCGCCCCCCAGGCTGCCAAGCCCAAAGGTTGGAGACCACTGCCGTACATGATTTGTTGAACTTCGTTCTTTCTATCAAAGTTTAGAAAAACGTGCTTTTCTAGGAAAAAAGTACAAAAATGATTTTATCAATAGTTTTAAACTGAATTCAGAGCTTAACCCTGAGATATAGTACTACTATTGCCATCTTCTCCAAATGTGACCCAGTGGCTGAAATCCCTTGGACAGGAGTGTTTCAAATTTGGTGAAGCAGGAGGTGGATTGGCTGGTAATGGCTGAATCACTGGCTGGCAAGCAACAAAGTCTACTTCCAAGTCTAACAAATTGGTGTTCTCCATGGGACAAGGGTTGTCTGAAGCTTGCTGTTGTTGCTGAATCCGCAAGGGAGGAGTTGCCGGTTGGCCACCAAGTAATTCTAAATCTGTCTGCCTGAAGAGCTTAGCATCGTTGTCTTTTGAGCTGATCATGACTGTCGTAGCAAGACGAGAGGGTTCACTCAGAGAAGATGGAAGTGCACCAGAATCCTTCGTTGTGGAAAAATATGGTGCCGGAACGTTGTTATCATTGGAATTGAATGTCAGCCCTTTTAGAAACAGGTTGTTGCTGTTCTGGAGTACTTGCAGATGAAAATCAGGAGGAGCAGACTTCTTTCTCCTTGGGGGAACTCTTGGCGCCTGAGTCAAGTCCAGAGCAGGAATATGAGAACTTTCCTTTAAAAGAGACAAGGGAGTTGGTTGCCTTTCATTGCTGCTGCTGCTGCTCCTCTCAACAATTTTGCCAGGATGCATTGTCCTTGGCTTGGGAATGGGGACAGTCTTAAGAGAATCAGTAACAGTTGTGGTTCCCAGATACGATTCTGGTGATGTAGAGGAGAAGTGACCCAAGGTTTGTTCAGGCTGCTCTTCCGGAGAATGGGGCTGAGAAGAAAAATAGACAATCAATTGTTTTTCAACCAACCTCTCATTAGAAACAGCAAGCCATCCAGAGACATCTCTGGACTAGATGGGTGGAGCATAAACTTAATAAACAAAGAAACATTTCCCTCTTGCTATTGAGGGTGTGTGTGTGTGTGTGTGTATGTTTTTCTGTTTAATACAAATGCCAGTGCAACTTGCTGTTCCTATACTGTACACTTGAAGAAACTAATCAGTGTGGTTTGTAATCACAATAGCGTCACAATATAGCAATAACCCTTGCAGGATTTTTACAATTTTTAAGCCAAAAGGTAGCATGGGAGCAAATATCTACAAAAGCCCTACAATACAGACCACTATTATACTACAAAACAGAATTCCCAGTAAAAACTTCCAAGTCATGCTTCGTGGTAGATTAATTTATCTTTTTTGGGGGGGGGGTCCCCTGCCCACCACACATGCTTTTTTTCATTTTAATTTTGCACACAGCATTTGTATCTTCTTAGCAGACATTTGATTTCCTTCAAAACCCCTGCATCTACAGCAAAACAGAAAATGCAAAGAGTAATTCAAAGAACTTTTGAAAGTGGGTGACAATCTTCTACATCAATTCCTCATATTTCATACAACTGTTTTCATGTTAAATAAACCTTGCTCTTTTAGTCCTCTTCCACCACCCCCAATTAGAAATTCAAATCTTTAGATCTCCAACTGAAAATTACCAAATAGCTGCTACAATTTTGTTAATGTTTTGGGATAACACTTTTAGGCCTCGGAGAAGGAATTGTTAAGATATCTTTAAAAGTACAAAGGTATACCGTTTCTTTTCCCCCTAAGAAACTTCTGCTTTGTGTCTACAGTTGTTGGAGCATAACATGCAGAATGAAAGTAAGAAAGTTGCAGAATTTTAGAAGCAGGTGGTTTTAAAAAAAAAAAACAGAAGGGAAATCTTGACAAATTGGAAGCAGAGAGTTATTTGCTTTCCATTTCTCCCCCTCTGCCTTTCCTCTTTCAAGCAAATGTTCATAATCAATATAATAAATAGTATACAGCACAGCAGCGCAACTCAGAAAACAAATAGCCCCAAACCCTATGGCCTCTAAATCCCGTGGATACTCATTTTAATGTTCCTGAGATCAAGAGATAATTAGCATTTAAGATTTATAGACCGTTTCACAATGCATTACAGCCCTCTGTAAGCGGTTTACAGAGTCAGCACATTGCCCCCAACAATCTGGGTTTTCACTTTACCCATCTCAGAAGGATGGAAGGCTGAGTCGGCCTTGAACCAGTGAGACTCGAACTGCCAGCAGCCGGCAGTCAGCAGAAGTAGCCTGCAAGTGCAGTATTGTATTCTAGCCACTGTGCTACCACGGCTCTACGCTAAGAGCATTGGCCACCTGAGGGTTAGAGTTAGTATAACTTCAAAAAGCATTTCAGCAAAGCCATGTATCAGTCCTTGGTTCAAAGCTACAACAATCCATCCCAAACTACTCTTTTCTCCTCCTCTCCAAATTTTGGACTAGTTTTCTCTTATGTAGAATTTCTATATGTACTGCTCGTCACTCCACATTTCAAATTACCAATAAAGCTATACAGGAGAGTTCAGATTTTGATTTAGCCCGAGTTGGAGTAGTGCTACTTGAATCAGATTTCCCTAATCCCCCCACACTCATCTATTAAGGGTTCAGTTCAACAGAATGTATACTTGCATCAATCACAGAAAAAAAGTGTTTTCAGTTCTTTCTTCAGCTCTCAGTTAGGCAATACACATTTTTTACTCTTGTTTTAGGAGAGGAGGACTATAGGGAAAACATGAAAGCTCTATCTTTCCAAATAAAAACAAAAACAAAATTACCCCTCTGAAGTTCTTGTAATTTACTTGAAAACACTAAATATGTAATCTATATACCTCTCCGTGCAGAGGAAAGAGCCTTATGCTGACACTTACACATTCTGGCTTGACACCTGTCTTCTGCAAAGGTGCAGGTTTTTTGGTAATTGGGACTTTAGGTGGGGGGCGTTGTGGTATGAGGACTGGGGATGGCTGGAGGCCCTGAAGAGGTGCTGGCTTTGGGCCACCAGGAATGAATTCAGGTTTAGTCACAGTCTGAGTTCTTGCCGGAGTGGAAGCCAAAGATTCCTGGGGTGTTACTGAAATACAAAAGAATGTATTTGGTTTCTTTAAAGCATTCAATACATCCAAAGTAGCACTTGTTTTTAATAGCACATATTACTGCTTGTATAAAATGTGCCAACACCTAGGCTAAAAATGCATGCCAAAGAAAAGGATTTTTACCAGGGAAATTACTAATAGATAAGCCAAGGAAGGACAAAGAACAATTTGAATTTCAAGACGCTTTTTTCCCATTTACTACGCAGCCCCTATCCAATACTTGTGGGTTTTATTTTTTTGTTTGTTTTCCAAGTAAAGAATATCATCAAAGCTTGTAACAGAAAGCCGGCCGTACCTCCTTTTGCTTGCATCAGACACCGAATGGCTTCCTCGGCTTCTTCTGGGGTGGTGGTTTTGATCTGTTTTACGTTGTATGGCTTACTGATTCCAGTTCGTGATTTTGGCTTGCAGGAAAAAACAAAGGAGATATAAAAAGAGAGTCTAGAGCAGGAGTGTCAAAATTGATTTAATTGAGGCCACATCAGGGTTGTGTTTGACCTCGGGGGAGGGGCTGGTGGGCATGGCTGGGGTGGGCATGGTCAGCTTGACATCACTTGTGTCAGGGGTGCCTGTGGTGGCCAGAGCACTCTGTCAGGCAAAATGGACTCCCGAGCTCCATTTTTGGGTGCGATGGCGTCCTGAAACCCTCTGCCAGCAAAATCAGAGCTCAGGAGGGCTGTTTTCGCTGGCAGAAGCACAGTGAGCCAGTTCTTTGCTCTTTTCAGGGCAGCCTTGTGGGTCAAATCTAAGCATCCCGCAGGCCGGATCAGGTCCCTGGGCCTTGAGTTTGACACCCCTGGTCTAGAGGGAAGATAAATCCAACAGCTGCCCCTTCTATAAAGCATTATATAATGAGAGTAGCTTTACTTTTTGGGGAGGATCATCATTTTTTTAATTGGTCATGTGTCAGCCCTGGATTCCATATCCCGCCCGGGACTGCTAATTGTGCGGGGAAACACCCACTGGCCGCTACCTGCTCGTTGTGGCAGCGAGGGACCAGCACAATTGCCTCCCAGCACCAGACAAGCTCTTCGTTCTCCTCCTCGTGCGCCAGACCAAGGAGAGCTGCTGGGACATCTGGGGAGGGTCTTCAGTCGCCTCCTTGCATGCCAGACCGGGAAGAGCCGCTGGGAAATCTGGAGCAGCCCCGCTTAGCTGGGCAGAGGGCCAGCTGAGCAGCACAGCTGGCACAGGCGCAGGTGCAGTTAGCCGGCCGGTTGGAATCAGGATCAACTGAAGATGCCTGACAGCTGTGGGTGAGAAGTGGGGCCCTGTGCGCAGGCTGCGGGGCGGGGCACACAGGGTGTTTAAAAGGTGGTGGGTTTGGAAGGCTATAGAACTAACTACCTGTCACGCTCCAAAGAACATTAAATTTATTTCATGAAACTTAATTTTTATCACAAAGAGGAACATCTCTTATATATTCCTTTCCTTTATTTAGTCACTGCCACCAGACACATATTTATTAATTAAAATATTATTTGCCTGCTTTCTACTTACTCAGAGCAGCTATTGAATTAATCTTCCCCAGCCTTGTGCTCTAAGGATGTGGATTATAGTTTCCATCAACCCAGATAGATGGCCATTGGGGATTATGGTGGTCTACCTGATCCCAAAAGCACTAGGTTGGAGAAGGTGCCTTATATTTTCCAAAGATATCCTATTTAGGGTGCTGGTAGTGGTGATTTAGAGCTCAAGATCGTCTTGGTATTTTGGTGCTTCTCATAAAAGAACCTTAGCTTAACATTATACTGAGTAAAGTGGATTTTTTTTCTTTCTTATCAGTACTTGAAATGATTGTATTGAGCTACTCACAGGATGCTGTGGTGCTCCTGGAAGAAGCTTTGCTGTATCCAAGATGGAGGACAGGCAGCAGTTTCCTGAAGAGATGGAACCATCTGATGGGGATTTTTTAATGGGCACTGCAGCTATAGGAAAAGCACATAAATAATTTCTTAATGGAAGGTAGTATAATATAAGTACACAAATCCAATATTGACAAGTTGGCCAGATTTTGATTTTAAAAATCCTGAAAACAGGTGAGAAAACTGGGGACAGACAGAACTTGGGAGACATGGCTAAACTCCTGTCATAATTACTTAAGGAAATGTTCGATTTGCTTCTATAACAAGGCCCAACTGAGAAGGAAAAAAGAATCTGGACTGGGATATTTACCTCTGAGTGATATAACTAGGAAAAAAACAACTTACATATTTTTTGTGGAGGAGTTAAGCCTCTGCTTCTATTAGGTTTAACTTAACAGAAATTATACAGAAGGAAAATCACATATCCCCTGCTGCTTCTTACTGATATAAAATGGGGTCACGTTCAGCAATCCACCTTGTTAATGTGCATATATGGGTAGTATACAGGTAGTCCATGACTTACAACCATTTGTTTAGTGACCATTTGAAGTTACAATAATACTGAAAAAAGTGACTTGTGACCAGTTTTCATACTTACGACCATTGTACCATCCCCACAGTGACATGATCACCATTTGTAACATACCTCGCTGGCTTCCACCAAGCAAAGTCATTGGGGAGAAAGCCAGATTCGCTTAACAACTGCAATGATTCTCTTAAAAATTGTGCCAAAAACGTCATAAAATGGGATGCAACTTACTTGTCTTGCTTAGCAATGGAAATTTTGGGGTCAATTGTGGTTGTAAGTCAAGGACTATCTATATGTAGTTCAAGAAGATGCAACAACCAGCTGAAAGTCAGATTAAAAACACAGATATCATCAGACCAATTTCAATTTCGGGCCTTGCCACTTAAGTACAATTTGGAAAACAATGTGAAATGGTTCTCCAGAATAGTTCTCTTTATACAGGGCACAAATTCAGCTTTTTTGCAACCTTGCTTTCCTCATGCATCCAGGACAGTCATTTCAAAAATCCTGACATTTTTTTTCCATCGAGTAGAAGCTCTTGGAGAAAAAAACACAAATTCTGACCTGGTGGGGGAGGTCGCTGGGGGGGCAAAGGCTGGCGAGGTCTACCAGGCACAGATAGAGACCTGGTTGGGGAGCGATGACAGAACTCCACACTTTCTTCCAACTCTTGTTCAACCAAGTCAGCGTCATCTAGTGAACATGACAACAGAATATAGAATTAGAAAACAAAATGCTACTGAGAAAAACTGATGACCTTGAAATTATCCAGGAAGGAAGGAAACTGAGAAAAAAAAACAACATACAACACCTAACACGTGCTTGCTACGTGGGAAAAATCCCCAAGGATTCCACATTCAATCATTGACATCTATCAAATAGCAATGTGTGAGATTTAATTAACTGGTCCAGTCATTGCCTCCTGTTATTCCTAGTGGTGAAACGATTAGTCATAAGGAAGATTAGTCAGAAATCAAGTGGCCTGTTTTGTTAATCCTCTATGAATGATGGCACAAAGTTTGAGCTACAATGTCGACTTAGAAAGCATAATAATGAACAAATTGGATCATTCAAAGATTTCCAAAACCAATATGAGTGCATATAATGCCCCAAAGCAGTTAAGGCAAAAGATATGGCTGGCATAGACACCTAAACCACCCCAATCAGGTTTGTTCATTAATTCTTAAGAAGAGCTCAAATTAATTTATGATATATCTCCAGGGCAACATCACTGTCCCAGAAAGTCTTAGTCATTGACAGAAAAACCATTCTATCATTAATTATCGGAATAGCTCTAAAGTAGAGATAACTTTGTCTACTTAATTGGGTTGACTTATTCCAATAAAAAAAAGCCTTCTTTAAGTGACCCAACCAATTTTTATGGCTATGGCTTCCTTTGTCTTTCATCATGAAAGGATGGATACCTTTATACCAACGTGGTTTTCTTCCAGCAAGATGTGACTTGTTTACATGCATGGTAGACACCATGCTCACATATTCTGATCCATCTCCTGACTCTTCCATTGTTGATACCGTTTCTGTTTCAAATGGCACGGGACGCAACGTTTCATCCAAGTAATCATCTTCCTCATCTAAGATATCGCCTAAATTGGAAAATGTTACAGCAGAATGAGGAAGTTGAAGAAATGTTGTTTTCTTCCAACATTTCAGCTAAAACAAAAGGGGTTGTTTTTTACAAATTATATTGATCTGCAAAGAAAACGGCAGCCCATCTCAGTCAGATTCCATGGAGAAAAAACCCTCCTGACCAAACCTTATACATTTACCTACATCTTAGGCCACATACCTTCTGATTCATAATCTAAGCTTGAAAAATCAAAATTTTCCTCCAGCAGACAGGAATTTGCTGTGGGTGACATAGGAGCAATACTGTCACGTTTCCTAGCAATTTCCTCTTGCAGACCTTTCAGCCAATCTTTGGTTTTCGGACAAATCTTCACAATCCTGCCTTTAATCTAGACATAAAAACCCCAGTACATCATTTTTCCCTGTAATCAATCAAACTATTAATAATAAGCAAGACCCAGATATTAACACCATGCAAAGCAAGGCAGGTACTCCTCAACTTACGACCACAATTGAGCTCAACATTTCTGTTGCTGAGTGTAATATTAGCTAAGTGAATTTTGCCCCATTTTACGACCATGTTACAATTGTTAAGTGAATCACTGAAGTTGTTAGTAACACGGTTATTAAGTGAATCTGGCTTCCCCATTGATTTTGCTTGTAAAAAGATTAAAAAAGGCGGTCACATGTAATAAATATGAATCAGTTGCTAAGCAGCTGAATTTTAATCATGTGACCATGGGGGTGCTGCAACAGTCATTAAGTGTGAAAAACAGCCATTAAGTCACTTTTTTCAGTGCTGTTGTAACTTTGAATAGTCACTAAATGAACCACTGTGAGTCAAGGACTACTTGTAGTTTGTTCAGTGAATTAAAGACAAATGATTTTAACATATATTTAAAGTTTATTTAAATAAAGGCTACTATTGCAGATTAGCGATATTTGACTTTTTCAGGGATATATTGTTGTGATATCAATCAATAATTAGTTTTAACAGAGTGCCATTCCTTCTTATGCCAATTGTTAAAGAATAGAAAAAAACAGGAAGCGATTAAATCAAATATCCTGGATATTTTATTTTTATAAAATGTGTGTGTGTATGTGTGTGTATGTAT
>JAEANM010027966.1:0-10449 GCA_017656035.1 Myanophis thanlyinensis
CTGAGCCAGCATGGCTGGCTCAGGAATTCTGGGAGTTGAAGTCCACGAGTCATGAAGGAGCCTTAATTGCCCACCCTTGGTTTAAGTTAAGTTGCAGAAAATTACAGCGTAGCTGCCACACATCTGTAAGCACTTACCACTTTCTCACTGGAATGCAGAACTCGCAGCTTCCCAAAGCGCACGTGGAAAGGTGAGCAACATAAGGAGCCATCTGGTTGCCTTACCACAATGATATCAATGCAGCCTGTGAGGGTGGCTGGATTCAGACCTCTGTACAGCTCCTTCACCGTGCCAAACACAGTTTCAGCAATCTGGCCCACATAGTTCATTGTCTGAGTCTAGGAGGAGGAAGAATAACAAATGAAACCCTATTTAAATAAAACATTAACTGTAGTCACAGAGTTAGATTGCATCACCCAGCAACCGTTTCTGAAGTTAAGAAACTGCATCCTTTCAGATATTAATGAAACACTAAATGCTTCTGTCTCTCACAAATTTGCAGTTTTCAACATTATTCCATAGCAAAAAAAAATTCTCCAGATGTCACAAACTAAACCCACACACTTGGCAGTTTTTTCCCCTGTCCCACTGCCCACACCCGCCCACAAGGTTCTTCTGGGCCTACTTTTTTTAACCTTATTCTCTAGCCTGTTAGAGTTAAGAATAATTGAATGGTAAATAAGCAATCTTAGCCAGTTGCCCTCCCACCCCTATCTTGGCTTGGCTGCTTCCATTCATCCAGGGCAAAGGAGTCACTTTTTGAGCAAATGCAAAGATCAGAGAAGAGAAACCATTTATCTTTAGTAAAGTTTTGGCATGTGCAAAGCTGAGACACAAAACTATAAATATCCTGATTCCTGATGGTGGGTCAGAATATGAACATTTTGTTCAGCTCATTTTCTAACTATAACTGTGAAAAGCATCTTAAAATGTTAATCTTTTCATCCTCAGTCTGTATAAATAGATATATTTTTTAAAAAATCTTTTTTAAAAACTGTGGTCTCATAGGAGTCAACTTTCTTTTGTTTTTCTAAAATTAAATTAACTGATTAAAATCAATTGATTGGACTAGCTCTGCTTTTTTGGACTACGTTTAAGCACTAAATATCTGAGAAAGAGCCTTGCAGGAACAAGATTGGTTGGGTTAGAAAACCTCCAACGTCCCTTTTAACCCTATTATTCTATACTTTAAGATCAGTGTTTCTCAACCTTGGCGACTGTAAGATGTTTGGACTCTAACTCCCAGAATTCTTTGGGAATTTGCTGGCTGGGGAATTCTGGGAGTTGAAGTCCAAACATCTTAAAGTCGCCACGGTTGAGAAACACTGCTTTAAGATCCTAAACAATAGAAGAGAGTATCTGTAGCTCAGGGTTCAATTGCAGAGTTCTTGGTGTCCTCTGAACTTAATTGCTTGGTTGCAGTTACCAGATTTGGCAATATTTCTATGCTCTGTGCCCCTTTGATGTTTAGTCATGCTGGCCACATGACCACGGAATCATCATCAGACAGCGCTGGCTCTGAAGACGCCACCCTCTAGAGTCAGGAACAACTAGCACGTATGTGCAAGGGGAACCTTTACCTTTACCTATGCTAGAAGGGACAGAGGTTTGCCCTTTGTTTAGGTATGGTAGTTTGGCTTATTAATGTTGGTAAAGGGTGCTCCTTCTTCGTAGTTCCTTGATTAGGTTTTTATTTACTATTTGTTTGTCTGAATTGCTGCCCTTATGATTTGTTTAGAGAATTACCGTATATACTCCTTGTTTGTATGATGCTAATCATGCCAGTCCCTCCTTATCTAGTGGTTGATTGATTGCTGACCAAGAACTTTCTAGAGTTTAGGGATTTAGCTTGATTTTGGATGCTCACATTTCCACAATTGAAACCATGGTTCAATCTGTCCATTTGTTGTGCAATTACAGATATCTTATCGTGTCTTCTGACTGTAAGTTGGTGATCATGGATGTACTCAACCACCAACAGGCATATTTACACAGCATTCAAAACTTCGATAAGACAATTTGGGAAAAAAGCTTAATAGAAAAAAACCCAAAATAACTCTTTGCTTGCAACCAACATCTAGAAAACAGAAATTAAACTCCAGGATCAACACCAGACAAACAATCCAACAGTATACAATAGCCTAATCAAGGACACCAACACTGATAGGGCAAGCTACTGTACATAAGCAGAGAGCAAATCCCACTTCTAGCACTGAAAATGTTATATTTGGTAATAAAACATCTGCAAGCAAAGCTAAAGAGCACTAAGGACTCCACAGTTGATCCTAAACATCTAACCAGGTTTCTTTTGCCAATACTCTTCTGGACTTGTGTTCGAACCTGAATAATCCTAAATTTTCATTACAGATAATAAATAAAATCTGACATAAATAAATACAAGACAAACAAAGGAGAGGTAGACAAATTTGTACTATTGGCAGAACAAATTTACCTCTATGCTTTAGAAAACAAAGCAGTAGATTGGAATAGATATTAAATCCACATGAATCGCCTTAGCTTTCCTTTCAATTAGCTATGGGATAAGCTTTTAACTTTGTAACAAAGACATCAGAAATGACAAGGCATTTAGCAGGCTTCTTTACAACAATGTATTGATATTTCTGGCTATCGGTATGTTAGGCAAACATTCAAATGAACACTTAGTCATTGTTCTTACAGTGAAATGCAAAGCTGTCCCAGATTTATACTCCATCAAATAGATAACTAGTAGGAAGAAATCTCTTTCACTTTTAGTATCTGTAGTTCTAAAGAAATCCAAATGAGAAAAGCTGACTGAAGCAAGGCTGTATACCAGCATTTTTGAAACTTGGAAACTTTAAGATATACGGACTTTAACTTTCAGAATTCTCCAGCCAGCATGGGGAATATGTGCTAAATATATTTTGAGGGCAGCTAGTCTGGAACAGAAATAGCGTGATTTTAAAAATACAAGAAGCAGCATTAGTAACCTGACTATATTGATAATACTGCAAAGTGCAAAATGCATCAACATCAGCAGTTTTTGGGCCCGAAAGGTGGCTCATGTAACATCACTGCTCTGCAAACTGCAGTGGCCGGTTTGCTTCTAGATCAGAGATGTCAAACTCAATGCCTGGGGGCCAATAGGGTGGTTAGATCTGGCTTGCGGGGCTGTCCTGAAAACAGACCAGTCTGTGGTGCCTTTGCCAGCAAAAATGGAGCTCATGAGAGCTCTGCTTTCACTGGCAGAGGATTGCAGGAGCCAAAAATGGAGCTCGGGAGCCTGTTTTCACTGGCAGAGTGCTTGGGCTACCACAGGCACCGACATGAGTGACGTTGAGCTGGCCACATCCATCCTGGCCATGTCCACCTCAGCCCCCCTGAGGTCAAACACAACCCTGATATGGCCTTCAATGAAATTGAGTTTGACACTTCTGTTCTAGGTGCAATTCAATGTGTTTGTAATCATCTTTAAAGTCATTCATAACACACATTCAGGCTACTTGAGACACTGTCTCATCCAGCTGGGATTGGCCTATCCTACCCATGCTGGCAGAAGAGGCATGCTGCAGGCCCCATCAGCCAGGATATTCTGGCTGGCGGGGTACAGAAGAAGAGTCTTCTCTGCCATCACTCCTGTCCTCAGAATGAAGTTGACTTCAACCCTCCTGATCTTCTGCAAGAGCTTAAAGACCTGGATCTGCCAGTTGGCTTGGAGCTCCAAAGGAATGGCTTCATTTTGGCACTTATTGATAGACTAGTAACAGAGCAATCTCCCTCCTACTCTTTTAGCTAGGACTGTGTATTAGATTCTGTATTTCTGTATTTTTGTAGTATTTTATTTATATAGTTTTATCTTTTTAATATTGTAAGCTGCTCAGAGGTCCCCCTGTGGTAAGACGGGTGGCCAATACATTTAATAAAGAAACAAAGAAACAAACATAACTTTGAAATGCAAATAATCTGTAAGGTCTAGTACTGTCAAGGAGCAAAGTTGACAAAATTGATATACAGCAACACATTCAGCAACCAGCCTAAGAAATTACAATTAAAACACTGAAGTAGTAGGATAGCCTTTGTCGTTTAAGATTAACTATCAAGAGTAAAAGAATTAGCAGTCAAGAAATAGCAGTATTTGGTACAGAAGCAATGCAAGCCTTCGAAAAGATGTTTGGAAGCTGCCAGTTATCTATATCTATGAAGATCAGAATCAGAGGTGAAATTCAGCAGGTAGTAAATTTTCTAAGCAGTTCAGAGAACTGGTTGTTAGAACAAATCTCATTTTGTTTTTTTCCACTTTACAGGGTTAATCCTGGAAGGAAGGCAGGAAAAAACCATTCTGGTGTTGTTTCTAGCCTAATCTTTATTGCCCTGCTTACAGAAACTGCCCTCCCAGTCACATGACACCTCCCAGCCATGCCCACCAAGCCACGCCCACAGAACTGGTAGTAAAAAAAATTGAATTCCACAACTGATCAGAATTGTGCAGGCAATGGTTGTCCCTTCCCTGTACAAAAAAAGAAGATAGATTTTCAAGTAGTTTTAAAGCCTTTGAAGATTGGGATTGGAAAAAACTCCTGAGAATAATATTGATACCTAAGAAGGCAAACAAATGAATCAAAGAACAAATCAATCCAGAGGTCTCATTCAAGGCACATATGACCAGGGTCAAATTACCATATTTTAGAAATACTTTATTTTTCGCTCCATATGATGTACTCCCCCCCCCCCCAAAAAAAAAAGCAGGTGGAAATGTCTGTGCATCTTATGGAGCAAATATTGCCAGTCCTTTGGTGAATAGCAGCCAGGGTCCTTTCACAGTGCCGAACACCACCTGTTCTGTCTTTGTCATTGCTCGCCTCTTCTGTCTCTTTTCTGCAGTGCAGCAAGATGGATGGACTCAATTATTGCAGCCAGAAGTACACCATTCATTGGAGGTGTGAAATGCCACTTTGGCAGGAAGCTCATCCTGGAGAAACTCTATGTGGTTAAAATTAGCACCAGCTTGATACACATAATCAGTCAACCTATCGTCAGCAACTGATGGTGAGAGCAAGTACAGAATTCTTCCAGCCACAGGAAATTCTGGGAAGTGATAAACTGGAGCTTCTGATGCTGATTATCCATAGTTGATCTAGGATCCTAGATTCTAGGATATCAGCACACCTCCTGTATCTCTTCACATAATCGTGTGAGTTGTCCAGCTCATTTCTACTCCTATTCCACCTTCAAATCCAGGCATGTAGTTTTTCTGTCCCGTCCCCCCCCTCCCCCCCAAAAAAAATCACGCGTATGTGAAGATCTAATGTATGCTGGATTGGAATTTTATAGGTTCTCATGAAAGCTCAGAGATTTTAGGCCAGTCAATATATATTAATCTAATCAACTACACAGGGCTGTTGCAGAGATAAAACTGGAAGAAGGAATGCTGTTGAGACATCTGATCTTCTAGAGGAAACTCTAATGCAAATCTAATATATAAATATTTTTCTTTTGTGAGAAGATAGAGCTGCCGGTACTTAGGTACCTTTAGTCTGAGGAGATGACCAAGCAATGGCAGGAATATAAGACAACACAAAGATAGCCATTACATAGGAAAACTGATGCAAAACAAAATCATTGCCAATTAATAGGGAAAGAACTTGATAAACAACAACTTTTAATTAATGGTCCATAATAGCAACTTAATAGTGAAGTAGGGAATCGGGGAGGTTGATAATTCTGATGAGTAACAGAGTAGCATCCAATCACCGTTCACAATTATAAAAACCATCAATGATAATAAAACATGGCTTTATGCTCATCCCATTCCATTCATCTGTTTGTTTTACCAAGAGGTGGTGAATAATGATGGGGGATTGTGTCAGTCTACTGTTTCAGTCTATAGTCTCAACAGCCTCAGCATAAGTTACTCTGATGGGTTGGGAGGAAGAGAAGTACAGCTAGATCACATCAGACTGGGAGAGGCTGTTTTAAAGGAAGTGGAAGAGTCAGTTTAAAGATATTATTAATGTTTTAATGACACAACAACCTTCTTCATTCAAATCTGGATCTTGGTCTCCCAGCAAAGCAAATAAATCAGCCATTAAATTTGCCTTACCAAAAGTAAAACACTTGACCTACTTAAATACAAAATAAAGACAGTCCAAATCAATCGTATTTTTCAAGAATTAATGCTTGGTAAAATCATCTAAAGCATCTCTAATTTGTGTCAATCCATTCACTACTTAACAATCTGGTGGTTAAACAACATTTTACAAGATGAGTAACTTTGAAGGAGGCTAGGCTTGTTTTATGACTCCTTGGTCAGTGTGTATTTGAATTCTGTTTTTTGCTTTATTGATAACATTTCTATTGTTTTACTTGATTGCTTTTAAGTGCTCAGAATTTTTATATAAAATAGGCAGCCACATCAATTTTCTAAAATTAACGTCTTTTCTAGTTGGCCTTCAGATAACTGCTAACAAAACAGCATTAATAAGGAAGCAACAGCTCAAGATTCGATTGATATAGGACTCTATCCTGTACCATTTTTATTATGGAAAATAACACAGATACTTTGCAATATCCTGTGTATTAACTAGTTTGCAATTGTCAGTTGCATATTGATTATGAAATACAGGATATGATCTAAGGACATTCCAAAATTATTCCATAATATTTTAAAATATCACCAATATGTCATGTATAAAAGAATGTGGCCCAAACAAGGAGTGTCGCAGATTCCAAAATCAAACTGCATTAAACTGATCAGCCTTTCATCATGTTCAGCAGCTACTGCTAATCAGTGATTAACACACAAACAGACAAAATCAATTGGCTTCCATTTCCAAGAAATTCAGTGTTGGAAATTTCTCCAATTTCATTAAATATTGTAACTAGAAAAGTTTAGCAGCATTATATTTGTTTAGTTCTTGAATAGGAGACGCTGTCCCAGGAAATTCATAGGTTCTAGAGAAGTTGGAAAATCATCCCAAAGAGGAGCAATGGCTAATCTTTTTCATGGTTGCTGCCAAGAAAGCGACAAGGATGCATATATATAGCTACAAGGACTCAATTTGAAGACGACTTTTAGCTACAGTGACACGTAGGCTAACGTACAACCATATAAAGAGAGATGTATTACAGCATCAAGATACTTAACTATTTAAAGACACCTCATTTATAATGGAACTAGACACTCAAAAAATTGAAGAATACATAATACTTAAAATGCAATATGTGTACATACTAGAAATGTTGGGAAATGCATGAAGGCCTACAGTGACAAGTAGGCATGCATTGTACAACAATACAAAGCTTTGGCATAGCCAAACATAGTCAAAAGTTGAATATTTCTTCACACACAGTATGACCAGGGCAACTTGCCTTCTTCTACAGAGAGAAACCTGTCTTCACTGTGCAATTAATGACTAATTTTATATCCCGGAGTCTGGGACCTGATATGTTTATGAGTCTTAATATTCCAGAAAGACCGTGAGTTCAACTCCAGAGTTCAACGGAGAAAGAAGCTCCAAATCTTAGGTTTTTATATCCTATGAGTCAAGGATAAAAGTAAAAAAATTAAAAAGTAAAAAAAGTAAAAAAAAACCTCAGAGTACACATAGGTCAGAGTGCAGATAAGACCATTGAAACAGTAAAGGAATTTATCTTTCTGGGCTCTAAAATTGACCAAAGTGGTGACTATGACATCATAAGATGTATAGCACTTGGAAGAACTGCCGTGTCTAGCATGAATAATGTATGTAAGAATAAAGACATCGGCCTCAAACCAAGTGTTAACACAATAATTTTTCCAATTGCTACTTATGGTTGCAGAATTAAAAAGGCAAACAGGAGAAGGGTGGATGTCTTTGAACTGTGGTTCTGGAGGCCACTGTTACACATCCCATAGACTGCAAAGATAACAAAGAAGTCCTAGACCAGTGGTGGTAAACCTTTTACTTACCGAGTGCCGAAAAGTACACGCTATACATGTGCCATCTGCACTTGTGTGCAGCTCCTCCACATGCGCTGCATTTGCAACCGCACCATATGTGCATGCATGCAGATTTTGCATGTGCAATGCACAGGCGCTGTATGCAGGCACTCATGCACATATGAGCGATAGCATGTGCATGTGCAAGAGAGCTCCGAAAATCAGCTGGATTTCCTGATGCAATCGTGCACTTGCACAGTGCAGGCGCAAAGACCAGCTGGGTCTCTGCAATCGTGCATGCATGCATGCGCAATCACATGTGCATGCTCAGCTGGAGATAAGTTGGTCAACAGCTTGTATGGCCAACAAGATGACTTTCCATGCCACCTGTGGCACCCGTGGCACCCGTGCAATATGTTTGCCATCATGGTCCTAGACCAAACCTCACCAAAAATATCACTTGAAGCCAAGATCATCAAATAGTGGCTCTCATGCTTTGGTCATGTCATGAGAGCTGACTCACTCAAAAAGTCAGTCATGCTGGGAGTGATCAATGAAAAAAGGAGAAGAGGCCACCTTAGTACCCACTAGCTATAAAGAATGACATTGGGATGACCATGTGGATCTGAAGGGACAGTGTGTGACAGAAGGGCATGACTGTGCTTATCCATAGAGGGGCAGAGGCTGAATGGCTGATGGTGGCAAATTTAAAAAAAAAAAACAGTGCTCCTGAAAGGATCTATAAACAACAGCGTCTTCATCTTCTCTGTGCACAGAGCCACGAGGTCATGAGACAGAATCCTTTCTTCATAGTAACCTGCTGAGCTGAGCATTTTTCCCTATTTAATTGGCAGTTCTACAGCCAAGCTCATAGCACAGAAGTTATCAGAGGCTACAGTTCTCCTTTCTGCATTACTAAGCAGGCATGGTGTTTAATGTAGCTTTAAAAGAGACCTGGGATTAGTGTTCATGCAAGCAGCAGTTCTGAGTTTTTCCATCATGTTTTACTCCATGTTGAACATAGGAGAGACTCTAGCTTATGTGTCTGCAGCAAAATGCAGCAAAAAGGACATGCTTCTCCCAGCTTGAAGGTATTCACCTACTGGTAAATTATGTAAGCTTCTTTAAAAGATAAAAACTGTTGTAGAAAAGATAAAAGCTGAAGATAGTTGAAAGATTTTGGCAGACCTGAAAAAATTAAGAAGATGATCAGATTTCAGGATACCGCATTAAAAGTTAAAACGAGTAGATCACTGTCCAAAAAGACTAACTGAAAAGTAAAGCATGAAGAGAACATATAAGTGAATGAAAAGTTTAGCTTTTGTTGCTATACAGAATAGGAGGTGAAAGGAGGTGACAACAACAGGTTCCACTGGAACGAGTAGAGAAAGCTGCCTTAAAGTATTTTATTGTTTATATGTCATGATAGTACAGTAATTCTTCGTCTATCAAGATTTTGGATCAAGAAGTTTCCAGTTTGCTCAAGCTATGAGATCACATCATATGAATACATTATCCATTTCAGAGTTATGAAGTTTAACTGGACTTTAGAATCTTTCCCAGTTATCAAAGTTCAACTGTGAAAATATCAAAAGAAGTCCAATATTTGAACTGCAAAAACTAGGTGAATATATTTACATTTGAAAGAAGTGCTTTCTAGAAAGCTAAGTTCTCTCTCTGTCATCTCTTTTTTTTTTAATTTAAAGCAGCCTGTTGGGAATGGCCTTCTCCTCAACAAAGCACAGACCTGCAGAAATGTTTCAATATGTAAATCCTCATGTATTCAGTGATGACAGTTCTTTAAGGATATTTCCTTACAAAAGTTGTTACCATCTTCATCAACAAAGGAAAGCAACTTATTTCGTATATGGGAAATTTAAAAAGTAGGCTTTTTAGAGTATTACAAATATAATAACAACAACAATAGCAACAACAATATAGGCACAACCTCCAATATCAATCCAATGAGAAACGTTTCTACCAATCTATCAATGGAGAAATAGCAGTGAATCAGTCAGTATCTGACAAGGAAGAAATAGTGCAGTTTTGGGCACAGATATGGGATAACCCAAAGAAATACAACAAGGATGCAGTTTGATTAAAAGAGGTGGATAAGAATTTTTAAAAACTTGAAATGGAAGAACTAGTATTAACAGCAGAAATGGTAGAGAAAAGAGCAAGGAAAATCAAGAATTGGTCAGCACCAGGTAAAGATGAACTGCATGGAAAAATAGTGAAAACTGAAGGAATCAAGATGCCCCACGAAAATAGCATTAAGAGTCTGGATGTGGATGATTACTACAAATACCAGGGTATCCTTCAAACTGACAACATCAAGCACACTGAAGTTAAGAAAAAGATTAGAGGTGAATATACCAAGAGAGTGAAGAAGCTCTTAAGGTCCAATCTCAATGGAGTAAATACCATCAAGGCAGTCAACAATCGACTGGGCAATACCAGTCACTAATCAAATCAAATCAAATCAAATTTATTCATTACATACATATACATACATAGTATGAAATGCAGTGAAATGTGTTTTCGATCGCTCG
>JAEANM010027967.1:0-10449 GCA_017656035.1 Myanophis thanlyinensis
AATTTTTTTAAAAAAGTATTACTATCTCTCTAAAATTAAAGCTAGTTAAACAAAGAAGAGTCTTCTTTGGGTAATGTCCAAGAGTTGGCTAAGTACTACATTAAGAGATGTTTGAAGGAAAGATGCCTCTGAGAGATACAGCTAAAAACCAGGATTGGCATTTGTTCAAGCAGACAAAAAGATTGACTATGAGATCCAGATTAAATTCTGGTAAAGCTTTTGCAGCTGAGAAAGTAAATTTATTTTAATTAATTTCTCCATACCAAAAAGATACTGCATTAGAATTACTTAAACTCTGCGAATTCACAGCTAAAATGAATGCTAATACAAATTGCAAAAGCTAGGCAGGCATGGACCAGAAGGTGTTGTCATAATTTTTTACACATATATAGTACTTGAGTCACCCTCACAAAGACATGTCAATAATCAGTATTACCAAATGGCAACCTTTATGTATACAATAAAGAAATAAAAATTGAAGGTAAAATTCAAACCATGGCTTATATATTACATTAGCCTATGTCTTAATTTGTCATTGTATAATACAGTATATTAACAAGTTGTCCAGACTTGTATAATATGTTGAACTTCAACTTGATCCACCATATTTTAAGCTTCAACTTAACCCATCACATTTTAAGGTTGTAGTACTACCCAGCTAATACAAAGCAGCAATAATTTCATATATATCCTTTGAAATTAGGAAGGATGAGCATTCTGCTATAGCTACATAAGGATTGGAACTTATGTGACTGAGCACCTCACACAGAGAGATGCCGTCTTCAATCTCCTGTATTCCCAACTGAAAGAAAATGGGAATGGATGAGATTGACCTTTGCTATTCAGAAAAAAATTAAAAATAAGGGTGAATGAGATTCCATTATGTCATTTGTACAAATGAACGTCAATTGTTTTGTAGTCCTTTCATTAAAGTTATATTTATTTCATACTTCGTTGAAATACAGTTTCCAAACTATCCCATAAACTTGTGTTCAAATGACCTCTCCTAATCCCCTCATCCTGTAAATCTCATTCAACATTCAAGAATTCCATGGTAGATGCATAGTGTTTATTATGGAGATGAACTGAAGCTGGAAGTTTCCCACAGATGGAATGATTGAAAAGCAGAATAGCAAAAGGGAAATGACTATAACTGAGTCATGAAAAACAGCTTTTGCATTATTCCTGGCACCTCTGGGCAGGACTGAGAAGGATTACTCTACAAACCCCTGGAGTGTTGCTATGAGTAAGACTGAGCTATATGACTGGATGCCATTAGGCAGTGTTAGCTTCCTATATCGTATCAACCCTGAAAATTCCACTGCAAAACAAAAATAAATAAACCCCTCAGTCATGTGAATATTTACAGCTACTTTTCTGCAGACCTATCCAAAAAAAGTGTCTTGTTATAAATAGAAACCATATGCCAACATAAGTCAAAGAAATGCACATTAATTCAATGTGGACAAAAAAATTAAAATGTTAGAAACATTCATCCTTTACAAAAACAAGTCATTAAGGAGTCAACCAAGAACAGACTCAGTAAATCAGCAAAGAAACAGCAAGTCAGTCATTTAAACATTCTAGAAAATATTAGGCCTGTCCAGGTGGCCATATTCTACTTTGGGGTATTGTGCTCTGGTTCCAAAACAAATGAGACTCTGTGCATACACTGCTGTGCTTTTTAATATTTGGATCAAAATAGTGCCACATTTCCAAAGCTTTTGAAGGGAAGTATTCCAGAGAGCTACTCCAAAGGGGTTGGTAAATTTATCAAAGGCTGAAGAGATTAAAGATATGCCTAGACCTGTTTACCTTTATTTTTAAAGAGCAGTAATTAAAGTACCTCTCATATTTCTCTTTGCAGATGATTTTCTTAAAACAAAAATCTGTTGGTGAGTACAGAATCCTTTGGGTGTGTAGCTTTCTGCCTCAAATCTCAAAAGTACACAGAAAAGTGCTTTAGGGAAAATGGTCAGGGTTTTTTTCTCCTTATGCCAAAATACAGAGAGAATGTATTAATCTGACTAGTCACAAAAACTAAGTAGGCTCTGATCCAGTTACTATTTGGATGAGACAAGATAATGCACAACACAATTTTGGCATGCACCTGCAATCCAACTGGCTGCACTAGAATGGAGGAATAATTAAAGGATTAAAGTTGGATGCAAGTTAGCAGGAGGATATGTGAAAAATAAATAAATCCTGGTTGCAAAATCTGTACGCAGCTGCTGTTTAAAGGATCAGAGATCATAAAATCCTCACAGGTGTAAAGGGTGAAACAGATTAAAGGAGTGATAAAATGTCTGCTGTTAGAAATAGCAGATCCAGTGAAATAAACCTCAGATGCACAAGAAGTCCTTTCCCCAAGGAAGAAATAAAGCTTTAAGATTTAAGAAAGATATAAATGTGATCTATGACACTAGCTGTAAGAGAAAGACTAGGTGGCTTTTAGGGGCGGAGGGATGATGACAGGAGAACAGAAACTTAGCCTGATGTCATGGCTAGATAATGAAAGAAAAGGATAATCTAAAAAGATAAATAACCTAAAGAGCTAGTCCTGGGTAGTCTTTTCTTCATCTGATACAAGAGAAAAAGAAACACCATTCGTAAGTATGCACAAAATAAAGGATGAAAGCTTTTCCCTCTGCAGTACCCAACCAAGCGGGGTTTCCACTTTCCGCAGCCAGCAGGGAAGAAAAAGCAGTTTGGTGATTCAGGGGATTAGCAAGAACTGGTTTGTAATGCTCAGCAATGGAAAGAAAAAAAACAGAAGGTTTTAAACAGCAGGCAAACCGAATCACCAGCAAATCAACTGGGAAGAATCAAAGCTTGCACGAGTCCAGAGACACAGGGAGGAAAACAGAGATGGACTAGATCAGACTGAAGGGATTTAACCCAGAAGCAGAATGAAAAAACGCTATCCTGGCTATTGCCTTTGGAATGCTGGCTTGTTTAAATGGTGATCAGTCAATTGAGTATGACAGAGAGAGGAAAGGATAGTTTATTGGCTTTCAGCAAACTCCTCCTCCTCCTCCTCCTCTTCCATATTGATTATTGGACATTGGTGATCATGTTGGCAATCCTGTCTACTTGAACAAAATGTGGTTTAATACCATTGAATTCAGTAGCTAAGTGTAGTTTAAAAATATTTTGTAACTGTATGATGCTATCTTTATACACAGTTTCTATAAATTATAAAACTGGAGATGTGATTTCTTGTTGCAAGAATGGAGAACCATAAGTTGGAGGCTTGCCATTAGGCTTATTTAAATAATTCACAAAGAGTTGGAAAGACCCATACGAGGTATCTCAAGGAATCCTGATATTTAAATAAAAACAGTCAAATCATCCTGTTTAGTTGTGAAATGTTATTCCAAAACATTTCACAACAAATTACAAAAATCCAATGCTAAAACGCCCTGTTATGGACAGCTGATTACAATCAGTAAAGTTATGCCTGTTAGATGAGCAACCCTTTTCTATTACAGAACAGAACAGAACAGGAGTTTGTCACTTTAAATGTAGATTGATTAAATGAATCAGCATACATTAAAATGAAATTTCATTGCATTTAGCTCTCAAAAAATAACCATTATGCATATACCCACATACACATATATGACGCAGAGAAACATCACAATCTAGTTCAAATGTGTACATATACAAGATCGCAAAAAAGAATTCTGCAAGTTTACAAAACGGATGGCATAAGGAACAAAGCTGTTACAGAATCTAGTAGACTTAGTTTAGATACTTCAAAACCTCCTTCCAGAGGGGATCCCAGAAACAGACCATGAAGTGGATGGGTGAGGTCTCTAACAATACTTCAAGCTCTAAGCACATAGCGCTTATAAGGTTTATGACCGGGACATCCTTCTGAAGTCAAGGCTCCTGCTGGAACAACAGATAGAAATGATGGCCAATGGGTTCTGTGCATTTTGGCTGGTGCTGTAACTGTAAACATCTGCAATCTGGATAAGCATTTGTTCTATATTCAACAGACAGCTACATCAAAATCTTAGTGTTACCAGTCTTCAAATCCTTTTTGACCACACAAAACACTCTGAACATTGAAATATTACTAACACTAATAGCAATAGTACTTAGACTTATATAAGTCTTTATAGTGCTTTACAGCCCTCTCTAAGTGGTTTACAGAGTTAGCAGCTTGCCCCCAACAATCTGGGTCCTCATTTTACCCACCTTGGAAGGATGGAAGGTTGAGTCAACCTTGAGCCTGGTGGGATTTGAACTGCCAAATTGCAGGCAGCCAGCAGTCAGCAGAAGTAGCCTGGACTACTGCACTCTAACCACTGTGCCACCAAGGTTCTAAACTACCACTGTTAAGTGCCCATCTAATAGTTGGCATAGCATAAACATTATATTTTGATTATTTTTATCTTCTACTCCCTTTCTTTCGTACTAGAATTATTTTATTTCATCAATATCATTCATGCACAGAGAACATGTCAGGGAATACACACATTTTCAGCAATACATCACAGGCAAAAACAGTATAATGATGGACTAAATAATAAAATGAAAAATGTATGCATGTGTGTCCTCAAAATATAGCTTCACAATAAGAATATAAAGTATAATAAAAACATAGTTTAAACAATAGATCTTATTTTTAGTTTTAAATATTATACATACATTTATAAATGCCTGTTAGAACAGATGACATTTCTAAAAGGAAAAAAAAACCCTGTTTGCTTTCATTCATTCTTTGCTTCAAGCACAGCAGAAAGAAAAGTTGATGGTAAAAAATTTATTTTCATCTAACTGTAGTAGATGAATAAAAAGCAGTCATATTTCAAATGTTCTGAATGGCCCCTTTATTTATAGATAACATTATCTTAGCCCTTTTGAATTGGTGCATTAAACACACTTACAAACCAATTCACTTATGAGTTTTCAGGATGATCCTGGCCCATTTCTGCTAGTTCATCTTGCAGAAGACAACAATAATAGTACACCCAATTCTCAAAATATCAATTTTCAATTTACAGGAACTGTGATATTCCATTTAGTGACTAATGGGCTTCTCTAGTTTCTACCGGCACAATAGATGTTGTTGAGATACATCTATCTTCTTCAGTGGCTTCCAGTGGTCTTAATCCTTTAACATTAAGAGTTTCTACTGAAATATCATTTATCTTTTTTCCATTATTCTCAGCAAACTTAGAGCTTTTGCTCACATCTTTGGACTGCTGATAAAGTTTATAAAATTCTGAAAAATTAATCATGCTGCCCTAATCATTGTTTCACTTTACACCATGACAAGAAGTCAATTCATAGATGTATTAATATTTAGATACCTTAATAACTGTTATATTCAAGTGACAATATAATTTCTGAATCATTTTTTCTATATTGTTGTTCTGACTTGGCTCTCAAACATGAGAAGTAAGCTGTTTGAAATCAACCATTCCCTTTATTAGGAGCACTAGCAGCCGCAGCCAAAAATCTCTGTCTTTCTTACACACACACAGCAGGCTAACAAAGTCTCTAAGTGCCTGTGGAAAGCTAAGCTTGTTCCCTTTCACCCTGACATGGACCCAACACTCCAGGAGTCTCTCTATCTAGCCACACTTGTAAAGGAAGTCCTGGAATGTGCGCTCACTGTTATCCAGCAACACACACACACACACACACACACTCAGAAGGTGCACCCAACTCTACTACAGATTCCAAGAAAGAATTCAGCTAACATTTCTGACAGGATTCAGAATTTCAGAATATCAGTGACTGACTGACTGACTGACAGGGAGATGAATAATTGTCTGCCACAACCTATTTGTCTCCAGAGCTAGGGAGGAGTTTAGCTAGTAGGTAGTGGCTCTTCTGTCCCAAGGACCTCCCCATAGCTTCATGCTGCTCTCTTCTTTTTTGCCTTCTGCTCATCTGCGAGTCAGGCACCAGACTCAGCTGTTCCTCCTCTTTCTCATCAGCAACCTCTGGTGGGGGGGGGGTATTGCCTCTCCACCTGGGGGTTGATGAACGGCCCAGGTTCTGCCTGTCTCTATCTCTGACAACTCCATTCCCTGTTCCCCCTCAGAGGTCTCCAATTGCCTTGATGCTGGCCTTGACTCCCACTCTGCCTCCTCATCTGATTCAGCAGCCAGGGAGGTCGACAGCCAACAGGCCACAACAATTGTACTGCAAATTTAAATATAATTTACAAATCCTTGTTATTATTATTCTCCAAGAGAAATTCTGATGGACATACCTAGACTTCTCTAGTAATAGTATACTTGACAAAATCAACAATAAAATGTCAATTTAAAAATAAGCTGTATTGATCTTCTTAGATTAGAGAAAACTATCGACAATTTGAATTAGATTTTCTTGTTTGGATTTCTGAAAATGAATCTTGGAGATAATTTTATTAAATAGGTAAGATCAATTTATACCTCACAGAAAGCACAAATAATTGTTAATGAGAACTAACAGAACCTTATGAGATTCAAAAACTGACAGGACAAGGATGTCCAAGGACAAGGATGTGGAAACACTCTTGTTCATTTTAGTTCTTGAGCTATTGAATAGAGACAGGCAAGAAAATTATGGAAGTTAAGATTTAAAAAGAAACTTACAAGTTAAAGTCATTTGCAGATGATCTAATGATGGCTTTAGAGAATCTGGTAGAGGCAGTTGAAACATTAATGAAAAAAATAAAGGACTTTGGTGTGCTACTAGGTTTATTTTGCTAGCAAAGTGAAAAAAGGGACTAAGATTACATATAAAAGAGCAAACAAATTAAAACAAGTGCAGCAACTGAAACTGACAAGGAGCATATGAAAGTGATGGTTAGCTTCTGCTTTTTAAGATTACCTATCAACAATGGAATAGCAGTAAGGACTAGTACTTAGCAGAGTAGCTATGAAATCCAGGGAAAAATATTTAGATGCCATGAGACAGCCAACAGTTTTCTTCAGGCATGGTTTTCTCTGTGACTCTGTAGAACTGAACCACTGAGCTTTGAAGAAGCAAGATATGAGGATAATGTAAAACACTTTTGTGTTGAAGAAGTCTCCTGAGATAGCCAAGAAAAAACAAATGGATCATAGAAACAAATTCAGTTGTCACCTGAGTTACATCTAAGGTACACGTGATCAAATTCTGGACACTTTATGCAAAGATCCAGTGAGAAATTTATAATTTTCTTTCTTCTTATTCTTCATGACCAAATGGATATTATTCCAGAACTATTAGCATCTGCTTCTCCGAATTCTTGTAAGCTTATGCTTATCCAACCAATGACAGTACCTAGCTACCATGTCATATTTTGGCATCTTTTTAATTACCTTCAATTTTCCAAGGTAACAGGAGTTTTCACAATTAGTCTTACCTTTGTATAATATCTAAACATCTTCAAAATATCTAAGGTTTAGCTTCATTATTAGTGCTTTCAGTAAGCAATCTGATATTATTGTACCTAATACTGAATGAATTTTCTTTTGATCTATGCTATTCTAAATCTGTTCTGATTGACCCATTATATCTCAGGATTCAGATTTTATTCCAAACTGAGGTATCTCAATGATAATCATGATCATGATGGTCATAATGCTTTTGAATCCATTTATGATTCCTGGTGATTGCCTAGATTAGTCCCTACAGTTTTCTTGACAAGACTTTTTTGGGAATGGTTTGTCATTTTCTTCTTCCTAGGGTAGAGAAAGTGTGATTTCCACAAATCACTCATCTGGCTTCATTTAAGGCAGGTCTATAACTCACACTCTTCAAGGTTTATATCCTAATACTTTAATCACTACAACGAACTGGCTCTTGACCTTTCTCATCTTTTGGCTTATATGTATATTATGTAGGAGCTTCAGTGGCTCAGTGATTAGAGTGCAGTAGTGCAGGCTACTTCTGTACTATTGCCAGCAGTTTGGCAGTTTGGGTCTCACCAGGCTCAAGGTTGACTCAGCCATTCATCCTTCCAAGGTTGGTAAAATAAGGGCCCAGATTGTTGGGGGCAGTATGCCTGACTCTGTAAACCATTTAGAGAGAGTTCTAAAGCACTATGAAGTGGTATATAAGTCTAAGTGCTATTGCTATGTAGGAATTTGTCCTATTTGGCCATCAGAGGTGAAATTCATCAGGTTCTAGCAGGTTCGCTAGAACCGGTAGTAAATTTTCGAAGCAGTTCAGAGAATCAGTTGTTAGAAGAAATCTCCTTATATTTTTTTTCCAGTTTACAGGGTTAATCCTGTAAGAAATGCAGGAAAAAAACATTCTGGTGTTGTTTCTAGCCTAATCTTTATTGCCCTGCTTACAGAAACTGCCCACCCAGTTACATGATCCCACCCAGCCATGCCCACCAAGCCACGCCCACAGAACTGGTAGTAAAAAAAATTGAAATAAATTCCACCACTGCTGGCCATATAAGGATATGTATTCTGTACTCATTCTGAAGATAATTCCTTAAATACTATACTGCTTAAAAAACCATTTTCCAGAGTCCAGTTAGATATCTGTCTTCTGATTCTCAGAAGAGGCCACCTGTTCAGGAAGATCAGGAAGGTTATCAAGTGTAATTTGATAACCAAGTCATTTTTGCACTGAATTCCAAGACTCATATTCCAAGGATCATTTAAATATATCCACATACTGTACTCCTGTCACTAATACAGTGACAAATTTTTTAAGCATGAAAGTTATATAAATTCTATTTCTAAACTCTAGTTTGGAATTGGATTTTATTGGAACTTACCTATTGATTCACCTTGACAATTAAAGCTGGACTTCTGCCAGCTGTTTTTTTTTTCTTCAGTATTTTTGCAATATTCCCACTACAAAATATGATCTATTATTTAGAATGGAGTTAAAAAGTCTACAAATGGAATATATTTGATATATACAGTATCTATGTGCATTTCAGCAGCTGCCTATTTGCTAGATTTTTAACATCTCATACATATAATTTCTGATTGAAATTGACATTCCCTTCCCATTGTTTTTAGAAGGCTGTACACCGCCCTGAGTCCTTCGGGAGAGGGGTGGTATAGAAATTTTGCTATTAAATTAAATTAAATTAAAATTTGTATCTTATCTTATGGTAAAACTGGAATGCAACAGTACAACAAAGCACATCTAGAGATGTTTCCAAGAGCCCTCAATAGTGGTGGTATTCAGCCAGGTCACACCAATTCTAGCAAACCAGTAGCAGCAATGATATTTGGCCCTGCCCACCCTCCCCTGCCCTATTCTGTCCTCTATCCCCCATCTTGTTTTTCTTTGTAGCTCAGCTAAATCACGCGGAACAGCTGTTCTGCATGCTTCTGCAGCCTTCTACTCACCCAGGCTGCTTCCAGTAAGGAAAAACTTGCAGTTTAGAAGCCACATGGCAGAGAAGTGCATACACACTGAATCAGTAGTAAAACCAGTTGGATCCCACCATTGGCTCTTAACTACCATTCATTAGGCATGAATGCTTGAAAATAATAGCTTGCTTTATAGATTTCCATATGCTTTCTAAAACATAAAGAAACAGTGGTTCTAAAATATATAGAAATGAACAGAAGGAATATATGGAAATTAGGATAAGGAGGACATTATAATGTATGTTGCTACTCTCTTCCTTTCATCATCCTTATCATTTCTTTTATTAGAATTAGTGCAGGTTTAGTTTAATTCTCCAGAACAACTCAGAAAGATCAAACTGCCCAAGGACCTGCTGATATAGTTCTACAGAGGAATTATTGAGTCTGTCATCAGCACCTCTATAACTGTCTTGTTCTGCAACCCAACAAGACAGACACAGACTTCAGAGGATAATTAGAACTGCAGAAAAAACAATTACTACCAACCTGCCTTCCATTGAGGACCTGTATACTGCACAACTCAAAAAGAGGGCTGGGAAAATATTTAAGGAGCAGTCACATCGTGGACATAAACTGTTTCAACTCCTACCCTCAAAACGACACTATAGGGCACTGCACACGAGAACAGCTGACACAAGAACAGCTTTTTCCCGATTGCCATTACTCTGCTAAACAAATAAGTCAAAAAGAGGGCTGGGAAAATATTTACAGACTACTCACACCCTGGACACAAATTGTTTCAATGCTTACCCTCAAAATGACACTATAGAGCACTACATACCAGACAACTAGATTCAAGAACATTTTTTCTCCAAACGTCATCATTCTGCTAAACAAATAATTCCCCCAACACTGTCAAACTATTTACTAAGTCTCCCACTCCCAACTTTGTTGCTTATATCCTTACGATTTATATTGATTATTGTTTCCTAGTATGATTTGATTGCTTATTTGTACTTATGACTATCATTAAATGTTGTATCTTATGGTTCTTTATAAATGTATATTTTCTTTTTATGTATGCTAAGAGTATGCACCAAAGACAATTCTTGTGTGTCCAATCACACTTGGCCAATAAAGAATTCTATCATCTGTCTGTCTGTCTGTCTGT
>JAEANM010027968.1:0-10449 GCA_017656035.1 Myanophis thanlyinensis
CCTACCCTATCCTATCCTATCCTATCCTATCCTATCAGGATGGGGTGATCCTTTGCACAGATAACACACTTTATAAAAATAACATCCTTTATCTGTGATAGGTTATCAGTAAAAACTAAAGTAATGCTTTGTTAACTCACATTAAATGTTCAGCTGTTCTGATTTCCCATAGAAGTCAGCCAGATGCCACCAGAGAAAATTCTTAAACAGGATATTAATACAATGTCCCCATCCCCTTTTGTTATTGCTTTCTTGTAATTGGTATTCTATGGCATGCTGCCCATTCAAACATCTGACAAGCTGCTTTTTGGATGCAAATTTTAGATTTGATGTTTTGCTGGAACATCTTTTAGCTGCCACATGAACTTACAATGAATCTTGAACTAGTGATTAAAATGCTATTGGTGTTAGATTGCTGTGACACATGTTTGGCCAAAGGAGCAGAAAAATATGATCGGAAAAGAAACAGACTATAGGGAAATATATATTTCTGATAGGGGGAATCTTAAACCAAGAATCATTTTAAAATGAATCAGATGGAAGTCAAGGAAGAATTTTCATTCATGTCTAATGAACACAAGCCTTTTGTAACAATTAGATTTCCCAAATACATGGTGGGTTTGACTGAGGAAATTCAATCTGTATGGCCAATGATGGGACATCAGTCATGCATGGGAGGGGTGGTTGCAGGAAACAACCATTCAGATTTCTTTCAGAAGAGTTGTGGTTCACCTTCAGAGACTCTTGTCAGTGCTTAATTTACAACTTTGCAACTGGCAAATATCCAAAGGAACTGATAAGGTCTGTTACTTCAATTAACCCTTTGAAGGATTATTGCCTGGACTTTTCAGTGTGTGAATGCCAGTAATTCACAGGAGTTAAATAAAGAAGGATTTTTTTTTTTGGAATAAGGAATCTGTTTCTGGTTCTGCTATGGCTGGGTCAGAACATAGGGATAGAGGAAGGAGGGAATAACAGCCACAGCTAGAGATGACTTTGAGCAGGAGTAACAAGCTCAAGGCCCAGGATACTTAGATCTGGCCCACAGGGTCACCCTGGAAACAGAACTCAATTTCCTGAGCTCTGTTTTTCTGGCAGAGGATTTCAGAAGACATGGCAGCTGAAAACAGAGCTCATGAGCCCATTTTGCTGGCAGAGCACTCCAGTCACCACAACAGCAAGTGACATTTAGTTGGCCATGCCCACCCCGGCCATGCCCACCCCAGACCCTGGAGGTCAAACACAACCCTAATGTGGCCCTCAATGAAATCTGACTTTAACTCCTGACTTTAAGCATACTAGGATCATGACATTCTTTTTTCCTAACGGTTGTTTCAAAAATTCAGAGCCCAAATCCAAACATGAGGTACAGCTATAAGTGATCAATAAACTGTCAAATTTGGTTTCTGTTTATTGCTCATTTTACTATGAATGGGGGGATGATAGTGAAAGTAACAATGTATCATTGCAACACAAAGTGTACTCCCAACCTTGCCATCATGGTGCAACACCATTTTTTTGTCATTTTGAAGAAAAACTTTGGTCCTACAGATGGTTTTACTTCTATCACATCAACTGTTGTCACCTTTATTCAAAAAATACTGATGCAATGAGTCCATTTATTTTTACAGTGATGGGTGGTTTTATTTCTAGAATGCTATTTCCACTTTTCACAGTCATATCTTAGCAATAAGTAAGCCCCCACCTTGCATGCAGTGCAATGACTGTGAAACTTCCTGTTCTGCTAATGGGATCAAACTCAGTCAGACTGCAGCCATACTGTGAGTTTCTCCATCATCATCTGAGTCCCAGGATACTGCAAAAGCCTATAAGATCAACAGAGGACTTTATATTTAAGATGAAAAGCATACATATGTGATTGCTTAAATGAGTGTATGTTACATATGTCACTATCTTTCATTATCTACATTTTCAACCACCACCTCTCTCTTCTTTATTCTGTAGTCTTATTTTCATGTCTATAAAGCTCTATTTTTTATGTAATATAATAACTTTGTACTTATATTGTGCCATTTATCCTACGCTGCTGAAATACTTTTCTGGATTGTTGACAATATTTTAAGAATGATGTTGCTTGAAAGGGAAACACAATGGCAACTTTGTGTTGGGGTGTGTGTTGCTGATTAGGATTGGGAGGGCTGATGGATGATAAAAATACAACAGCATCTTTTTTCATATTGTAGTGTTCAAACAAGGTCATTTTTTTTTCCAAACTTTGGATGACAACATTATTACATAAAATACAATTTTACTCTACTGTATATAATTTTACTCTATGCAAAATGTAATTACACTGCTGTGAAAAGACATGGTATTCAGTGGGAACACTTTTGTAAGCAAGAGCGAAGAATGTGTCTAATGCAAATGTTAATATAGTTTGTGCATAACAATCCTTTGAATGTTTATTCAGACACCACTCCTGCTATGTTCACTGGAGCTGAAGATGAATATGCATATCATTTTAGCCACAATATAGAATTACACAGTTGTTTTCGGTTTGGCTGGTTTGTTCTAACACAGCAATAAATTCCCCCAACTCTATTCCACACATAATAAACATCCCCAAGTTAATGAACAAGATGTCATAAATTGTTCATGCATTAATACTTATGTCAGGAGAAGACAGAAAACATTATTTTATACTGGAATAACTTGGGGTGAATTTAGACTTGGCTGGGAATGAGAGATGTCCTTTGAAAATGATTAATGGGGTGTCTTCACATAAGGGTTATCAGGGTGGACTTATAGGCTGCACAGCTTTTACTGGAAAGTTAAGGAAATGTTCTGTTCTTGAAAATTGTTTTTGAATATATATTTCAAAGGAAAGTTGGGCTTACATACATAAAGTTTGAGAAAGATAGCCAATATTAAACACATTCACATCACAAGGTTTAGAGTGTACCTCCCCAAGTCCTTCAGAAGTTCATATTGAATTGTAAAGTTTAATGTGATAGGTGAAGGGATATGTTATTAGATATGTGATAGAAGACTAGGCACATTATTACTTTTCTACACTATGACACTTAATATTTCTTGGGAAAGCCTTGAAAAATATGCTGGGGTCAGTATTAGAATTTTTTTTACCACATTATATTTCTTATATTAAAAATAATCTGGATATAGATAGAATCCCTTGCAAGATTACAGTATGCACATGGGTATTCAACATCCTAGAATAACAAATGTTAAACTACATCATAACTTGTAGAAAAATAAACAAAGAAGGTGCATAGCACTATACATCCCTGCTTCAAAAATGCATTCTGAAATTCAGTGGCCCTTATTTGCAGGTGCAGAGTATTTCTGCAGCAATCAAATTTAAAGAACTAAGGAAAGTAGATCATTGCCCTGAACTGAAAAGATAGAACCAAAAATACTGGTTTTTTTTTTTTTAAAGTGACAACTTTCTTAATTACCATAGAAATATGACACCAGTGGCTACAGGGGCACAGTCACACCCCAAAATTTAAAGCTTACACTCCAAAAGTATTTTAAAAGTTCATATTGAATTGTAATTTTAATGTGATGGAGGAAGGGGCACATTATTAGATATGTGATAGAAGTCGAGGCCCAGAGTGTCAAACTAGCAGCCCATGGGCTAGATGCATCATATGAAGGCCACACCTATTCCAACTCTGCAAAGGGGGAAAACATTGTGATATGTCACATGATGGCAACATGATGCCACAAGATTGACATCTGTGAACTAGGCAAGTTAATTTATTTAACTTTAAGGTAATAAAATAGGCAAATATCTGTACATGAAAATAAAACAAATTATCCTCTTTGTCTTGGCTTCAACTACTACATGGCTAACACTCCTTTCAGCCGATTCTTATTTTCAAGTTTCTGTTATTAAGATAGAGTAAATATATTTCTTGTATTGGGGATTGGAGATGCCAAAATACCTTAGGGTTAGGACATTCTAACCCTAATGAAAATGGTCTGTCTCCACCAATAAAATATTTCAGAGCTGGTATACATTCTGACTTTGAAATTTTGCATTCCTTTAAAAGAGATCATGAGAGGATTAAATAGTAATATTAAGAACTTCTAATATTTATACTGTTTAAAAGTCCTGGATCACTTCTTTGCTGCCATCTAATGTTCTCCTGTACTTTTGCAGTCAGTCCAGATCTGTAACCCCAAGTATCATACATTTCCATATTCTAAGGTGAAGACTCTAGGAATCTACAGACCCCGCCAAACGTAAGTGTGAATACTTTCAATTCCCAAAAAAAATATTACTAAAATGTTAATGTGGCAGAAGAAGAAAATCATTAATGAATGATTGGAGAGTATTTCATTAACTTTTATTTCAATGAAAAGTAAAATAAGTGCAATCCATGTTGATTTTGACCAGAAAAATATGTATGATTGTGCTCTAGAAATGGGGAAAGCAAACCCCCATTAGCCAGAAGTAGCTTTGTCTGAAACATTTGGAAAAGCTAGGAGTTGAAATGATTTTTTATATTTTATCCAAGTCTTACAAGTCTTAGTTAAATATAAAAAGACACTATGTACTTCCAAGTTTTTTATTTAAGGAAAAAAAAAACCCAAATATCAGATTAAATCTGAGGTATAGATTCATAAAAAGAAAAAAAAATCTGTCTGTATCATTATTTCTTTTCCCACAAGTTCTTTCCTGCTTTCCTGTATCAGGTTTGCCTTTTATGAAATATTTCCAGGATTCCATGGTGGTTTCATCAGTTTCTTCAAGGGCTTTGAGGCTTGCATATTTTGGCTTGGATCTTCTAAGATACAAACTTTTGCAAACATTGTGTTAGTCATTTGCAGCTCTGCTTCTGAAATTAGATGAGACATGATAACCATCTCAGTTGAATTTATGAAATGACCTTACTAAGCAAATAGACTGATCTGGCACCAAGACTATTGGGCATCAAGCATGGACATTTTTGTTCACCCAACAGTAAAAGTGACTTATTGGATCACACACAACAAACAATTAAATATTTAGGCTGATTTCTCTTTATTGCTTTGTGTTAATTGCGTGACTTTATTTCACATTTCAACAGTGTTTATTTTTTTCCATATCACCTTGATTATTACATTGAGACACAAACCTAAAAAAAACATTTTCAAGAAAATAAAATAAGATAGTTTCAAATTGGAAGTGAATATCGCAATACTTATAGAAAATACCTCTCTGTCTATTTAATAAAGAATAAAAGTGCTTCATCTGAGGACTGAACTAGCTGAGGGCTCTTATTCTCTCTCTTAATGTCATTTTTCTCAAATGAAATTGTGCTGCTTGAGAAGCTATTATTTTTTTTCCTGTCAAAAAGCATAGTTAGCATAAGGAGGAGAGGCAATTTCAAGTAAGAAAAAGCCATGCGGAAAAAAATGAAAATCCTTGTGTCAGTGCCATGATCTTAGCAAAAACTAAGATCTGCATGAGTTTTCTTTTTAAAACATAGCACAGGATATTCTTTTAACTTCTTGTTGAATTTGTATGCCTGTTTACAAATTACATACACATTCATTAAAATGTACTAATAAAGGAGAATATTTACAGTTCAGGGTTGACATGAGGGGTTCTTCGTGTCTTCTGAGCTTGCTTGTTTTCCTGCAGACATTTCATTACCCAAATGACTGAACAACTGTAAGAAAACAACTAAGCCCAGAGAGCACCAAGAACTCTTCATGTTCATAAAGTGTGACTTATGCATGAATGTAGAATTTGTAAGTAATAACAAACTATTCAGAACCTTTGAAATAAAACTATTTTAAGGAGTAATCATGTGGTCTGCATTCTGCACTGTATGCAAGCATGAAAAATGTGGGCACTTTTGTGGCAAACTTTGGAAGGATTGTGACTCACATTATGATGGAGTCATAGAGTTGTGCATCTTACTATTGATGTTTGCAATGTCTATTTGCAACCTTACAAACTTGATTAATAAACAAATATATAGGAAAGTAAAACTGGAATTGGAAATTGGAAATTGGAAAATTGGAAATTCCTTTACATCAGATGTGTCAAACTGGCGGTCCATGGGCTGGATGTGTCATGTGCAGGCCATGCCCACTCCCAGCTCCATTAAGGCAAAAAAACATTGTGATACATCACATGACGTGATCGAGTTTGTCACATGTATATGTACCAGTAGCAACAGGCTTGAATTCTTACAGTAAAAGGTGGGAGGTATGAAATGCTGTTACCCAGAAATCACCTGGAATTGCACATTCAAACTCTTTCCTGGACTGCGGTTTAATAATTATTGTTTCTGATAACCACCACAGAACTTTTTTCTTATTAATATGGATTGATGAGATGTTAGAGACAGGATTATAGAGAATGGGGAAAATAATGGAATGAAGATTGGTTGTGTTTTAAGAGATAGTTATAAATTGTTAATGTTGGTTATTTATTTATTTAAAATATTTATATAGCTGCCCATCTTCTAACAAACTCTGGCAGCTTCCAATAAAAACTACACCTCCTGAAGATAAAGGAAAAGATTCTGTTTTTGTTTCTCTGCATTTCAATGTTTTTTTTTCTTTTAATGTATTTCTGTACTGTGTAATTGTATTTCTTTTACTTGTATAATATTAATAAAATTATTGGGGAAAAACATACACAGAAAACAATTCAGTTTAGGATAATTGTCAGCTATTTTTCCCTAATGCTCTAGAGAATAGATGAAACTTGGAACAGATGTTAGATCTGTACCATTTTGTTGCCTAGAAAAAAATCCTTCTTCCTGCAAATTTCAACTTTAGTTGGAGGAAGAATCTCCATATTTTTTTTCTTGCTCTCTTTTCTACCTCTGGGACTCAAATTTGGTACCTGATTTCTTTGTTGTTTCCTTCTGCCATAAAACTTCTTATAACTTTCAAAAGAACAAAACTTTGTGCTCCTAAAGAGGGGGAGATTTTGGAGGTTCTCTCCTTTGTCTACATACTAACATCCCTAATCAGGTATCTATGGAGATTCTCAGTCATCCAGGTCCTGGTTGTCCCAAAGGTACTTTGAATGTCTAGTTGCCTCTTGAAAAAGCATCTTTGGGACTCTCATCAGCTGGATCTGCTTGTATAGGGAGCTACTATAAAATCTAATGAATGGTGGATGTGTTTCAAAAGTATCTAAAATAAAAATTTAAGGAGATGAAGCTTGCAACATTTCCTTTATATGATGAATTAGATTGCTTAAATCAGCTTCATCAACCTAATGTCCTTGAGATCTGGAGGTCTTGGCTACTCCAAATATAATTGGATGTGCCTTTGTAAATTTAGATATGAAATGTCTGATTAAGATGCTGTAGATGATGGAAATGGTGTTTCTAAGGGTTTCTATGCATAGCTAGTTCTCAATGCCATCTCCCAAAATAGGCCAAGGATTTCATAAATCTGAGCTGTTCATAGCTTTGGCATATGATATTTTAGCCTTCCAGGTTTACTTCTTTATAAGTTGAATGCATTCCTCTTTCTCCAAGGGATCAATTTTAACAGTTTCTCAGATTTCCAGGGTTTTAAATGTTTCTGATTTCCAGGTTTAGCAAATGTTTTTTTTTTTCTAGAACAAGACTACTAGTTCTATGTCATAGAAAGGGGGAAAAGACCCATTTTTAATTTATTGATCCCAGAACTGGGAAGAACAAGCACAATCTCTACCTCATGGTTAATTCTACCTCCCTATGCACAACTGGATTTAAGTGCTCATTTTCCAACTTCTCTAATACTGAACACATGTAAAAAATCAGGAACCACCTTTTCACATTTCTGCATGTCTCCTTCTTTCATCTTGAACCTCAAAAGACAAAGCTGTAATGTGTGTCCAAAATTACCTCCAGGCAGACTGTCTAAAAAAAAACCCCACCAACCAGGTAAAGTCAATTAAATATTTTGCAAAATCCTCAACTGGACTATCTGGAGCATCAAATGGTAACAAAATCCCTTCACCTTCAAACTTCCTCTCCCCACTTCTTCTCTGCCAAATGAGACTTCTTTGTTCTGTTCCCTATCACTGTGAGATTAAAGCTCTGATCTTCTCTTTGAAAATGATGTCACTTTTTTGCCTTGGCACAGAGAGAAAGTTCATTACACATCTGCAGTGTGACTGATGGCTTTGAATAGACATGGGCGGAGAAGGGGAAGAACAAGCAAAGGTGTAAAACTCCAAAGGGACAAGCTGACAGTTCAAGCTAGAAATGAAAAAAAAAAAAAAGATAGAAAGAAGAAATTGTTGTTCAATGTAAATATAACTCCTATCATTTAATGTACAGTCATTGAAGATGAGATTTTTTATTTCCTTGATGGTTTCAATTTTGAATAAAGGCCACCAACTAATGATTATTGGAACATTCACCTTAGAAAAGCTAGGCACTTTGAATTCTATCCATACAGATACAGATCAGCATAAAGAGATTTGGGGCAAGATTGCATTCCTTCTTCCTTAATAGAGGTCAGGAAAATATTTGTTTTGTTACAAATAAACTTTATTAGGTATTGGTGAAAATTTGCACGTGGAAATCAAAAAACATACCCCAATGACATGTGTGTGTCTCTATGTAGGCTCATATAGGATTAAACAGAAGTTACATACTAGGACCCAAGGTGGCGCAATTGCAAGAATGCAGTATTTCAGGCTAGTTCTGCCCACTGATAGGAGTTCAATACCAACAGGCTCAAAGTTAACTCAGCTTTCCATTCTTCCAAGATTGATAAAATGAGGAACCAGATTGTTGAGGGCAATATGCTGACACTGTAAACTGCTGTAAACTACAGGAGTGCTGTAAAGCACTATGGAGTGACAAATGTCTAAATGTTATGGCTATATTTATGGAAATATATATTTTAAGTTATTTGGAAATATGCTTTAATCTTTAAACTGATATTTAATATTGGATGCCCATCCTATTTAAAATATGATTAATGAAGCAAATTTGAAGCAAATTTGTCTAACACACACATTTATGCATGTATGCAAGGGGCAACTCTGACAAGACTGAATTTCTGAATATACAAGATTTATGTTCATACAAAGATATTGACTTTTTGTTAACTTTTCAAAGTGAAAATAGGCCCAGTACTGCCAAATAGATAGGTATCTTACATACTGGAATACAATATAGCTCTTAGGTTAGCTTCCCATTTCCTGACTATGACAAAATCCTTAAATATTTGTGTCCCCAGAACAGCAGTGCCCTTACCACTAGCAGTTGCCCAACACCCCTGCATTGAGGCTAATAAATCCCACCCAAGAATGGAGGGAAAATTTTGAAATTGCTATCTTTATAATATCTTTGAGTTTTTCTTCCTTTTTTCACATTATTGGGAGGGCATATTAGTTAGCTATTACTGCTTTGAAAGTGATCTGAGCCACACCTCAACATTGGCACACATGCTATGGGAAAATTTACATCCATCAAAACCATTTTACCTAATAGGAAAATAGCAAACAAATTTGCAGACCCAGCTGACATGCAAGCTTCAGAAACACATCTTTATTTACAAAGATTTCTTGCCCGAGGCAAGAAACAGAAAAAATGTTTAAATAGTAATTGTCTTTTTAGCTTGCTTATCATGTATCCAAAACACCTTCTGAGGTTCTTTACCAAATATTTTCTCAGTGGAGAAGCACTCTTTGCCAAGTAAATGATTGTCAAAGTCTATATAAGCACCAATAAAATATATTCACAAAGTATATTTTAAATTTGTTTTTCTTTTCAGAATTGTGTATCATTAAAAAAAAATAATTCTCTGAACTCCACCCCACCTGCTTTGCAAAGCTAAATGATGTATACCTTTGACTTTGTCCTATATTTTTTTTGTG
Source organism: Myanophis thanlyinensis (assembly GCA_017656035.1). Lineage (NCBI taxonomy): Eukaryota > Metazoa > Chordata > Lepidosauria > Squamata > Homalopsidae > Myanophis > Myanophis thanlyinensis. The sequence goes on from JAEANM010027968.1 coordinate 9,818, forward strand.
GTTCAATTTGTAGCACTGGGACAGTTTCCATGAAATGGCCCATTTAATATAAACCGTGCAGGTGTGACCTTTTTAATGTTCCTTCTGGAAGAATTAAGTTACTTCTATTATTTTTCCCAAGGCCCAGATTTTGCCTCTATACTGAAAACTTCCATAATTATATTTCCATTCCATGAAAGGTTAAAACTGGTTTGTCTAAAGTGTATTGCCTTAAATATATTCACACATACACACACACACACACACACTTTTTGGAAGTGGTTTCCCATTGCCAGATTCTTCCTAAGGCTGAGAGGCTAGTCCAACCCAAATGGGACTAGAACTCATACTGTCCTAGTTTCTGGCATGATGTCTTAACCAATACAATAAATTGGCTTTTTCAGTCGTTTTTCTATTCATTCTCTTCTGTTTGGTTTTTACTTGAAAAAATGTGTGAACCCAGCCTATATATGAAGTAGCTTAATAATTGATAGAGGTGTCCTGTGTTGTTTTGGGTCTGGTGTTGGTTTTTGTGGCTGGGACGCAACACCTCAAAGCCACAGGATACAAAATCAATTTTGAAGGGACCAAATCAATATCTAACATTGAACACTCCAACAAAAGAATAATCAGAGAAGCCAACGAAAACACAC
>JAEANM010027969.1:0-10449 GCA_017656035.1 Myanophis thanlyinensis
TCAATAAAGTTCTCTCAAACTACTAAAGTAGTTTCTAGGATCTTCAATATTTCACAGTGTTCTATAGTGATATTGATACTGCCTCAAAGTGATGGTCAAACCAGGCTATCTTTTGATACCTACCAGGCCATCGGAATCAGCCCAAACAGCAGCCTTCACATAGAGAATATAACCACACCACTTCACAGTGAGTTATTAATACAAAATGCTCAATAATTATTTGATAGGTTTTCAGTTGTAGGGAAATCTGGGAGAGATGACACTTTACCCACCAGGTCTCTGGTGATCTCGAGGATAAAGAGTTGTCTTTCCCCACTTCTACTGTGACCTCTTTCAGTCCTGACCTATCAAAACATATCAATCATCTAGAAAAACAGTTGGTTTTTCTGGGGTTAGCTATATGGTGAAGGAAGATTTCTTTAGAAGAATGCTAAACCTGTTGTTAGTTAAGTCAGCCAGAGTTACTGTAGATAGCCAGCTAATAAAATTTTACAATTAAAATAAATAAATAAACTCTTTTTAAAAAAAAACTAGATTGCAGAAATGATGGGGAACTGATAGTTAACATGTGAAATGAAAAATAATTTTCCCACGGCGTTGAGTAACCATGAATTGTTAGTTGAACTATTTTTATATACAGCTCAGTACTCAAGATTCATATTCAAAAGCAGTTAGGACATAAGTCTTTTAGAAGACCATTAAAGCCAGATTTAAAATCAGCTGGAATCTTAGGATACTGTGTTTGTAGATGTGTAAGGTTTGGTGAAGGCAATCTCTGTTATTCTTCCAGCTGCTGCCAACACTTTTTTGCAGAGGGCAATTGACAGAATCGCCCACTTCTCTTATCACGCCTTCAACCCTGGTAGAATTTGGGAGACATACACTTTGCCTGCAGAATCAGAGCAATGGTGGGTAAAGATCCATCTGTACACATACTTTACTGGGCAGTGTTGACCTGTTACAGCAGGTCACAGTCAGGTAACCAGGATTCAAGCAATTTCAAAGTAGCATATTTATTGCAATGAGCAAAGGCTTAGGTTACAGAATCCTAAAAAAGAGATATGTAAATTTTGATCCTCATCTATCAAGGACTATATTATGATGGAGCCTCAAAGTTATTGGGAAAAAATGCTAATTGCCAACTTCCACAAAATGTCCTGTCTTCTTATTCTGGAAAGTTTTGGAAACATTCATTTTCATTATTCTTAGGCTCAGGAAAATCCATCACAAGCAACTTCCATCATCCTTTGGATCAGAATGGGTTGAAGGACTGTCCATTGAAGCAGGATAGCTTCTCTTACATTGGCAGGGAGTCTCTGCCATCTCACAGATGAATAGTAACCCCAGTGCTAGATATTCTGAATAGGGAAGGATTGGCCAATACAATTGGCCAGAGTTTGGAAGTACTTTTCAGGTTCTCAATTAGGATAGTTGCATATAATAGGTGTGCCCTGGAATTGAAAATGTAGCTTTTGAAAATGCAGCTTGCTTCAGCCAAGGGTGTTACTAAGCTTACAGAAGGTGGGTAAGGGAGGAATTAACATTTGTTTCACCTGCTGCAATAGGAGGAAAGCCCCCATTCTGAAGAATTTGCACTGAAAGGAAATCCCCACCTATGGAAATCCACCCAGAGTAAAATGTTTGCTTTGTACAAGAATTTGTCCATAGTTTTACTGAAAAAGGGTTCAAAGTTTACTTTGATTATGCCAGTCTGGGGAAATGTAACAAAAGTAAAAGCAACCACAGACTACAAATCTGGTACAAGACCAAATACAAACATAAAACCAGAATAGAAAGAGAAGCCAGTTTCTTAGCAGCAATTAATGGTGTCATCCAACAATTTCTGGACTGATATAAGAGAATCATAAAGTCAGGCTGTGTATCGCTTCAACAATAGCTGGGAAGAATCACAAAACATTGGGAATAGCAAGATAAACATGAATACAATATATATATGGGAATGAGGGTTGAAGGAGAAAAAATCAAATAATATTCATGCAATTGGGGAAAACTATGTGGTCAATTTTTTTCTTTGGTGCAGAGGACTTAAACTATTGATATCTTCAGAGACAAGGATGGTGGGATTGCTGTGGACACCCAATCTTACTTTTGAGGACATAAATATTGTAATGCCAGTTACAACTTTTGCAGTGTCAATCTGATGAGTACATGAAATGTGAAATATTTTCTTAGAGATAATGTTTGTAGTTTGTGGTATGCCTACATTCAACCATAAACCCAGACTAAGAAATTTTGACAATGTTGAGTAATGCACACCCAAGGTAGCAGGTCAAATTTGCCCTTTTCTAGGAATAGTGAATTTGGTTACAGGGTTACGTATCTGTTTAAGAGACAACCACTACTAACCCTATATAACTTTTCCTATGTATCTTTCAGTTTCATATAGTTCAGAATGCAGGGGCATAACTCAATTTTAACTAATGACTTTTTAAATAAGAACTTTCCAAAGCCTCACATTGTATATGAAAAGCTAAAATAGCATTTGATTTTTTAAAAAATTGCAGGAAAAAAAATCAAAGTATACTTTAACTTTCAGTGAGTAAATTTTCCAAAGGGTTAGGGTTAGTTGCTATCGAAATGTCATCTAAGATTCAAAAGCAAAACTGACATTTTTTTCAATTCTAACAGAAAGCTTTATTTGCTTCAGACTTTAAATGCTTGCACATATTGCATACAATCATATTCATATTGCTGAATTAGGGACTTTTCATTTTTTAAAAATTGCAAACCAAGCTCTTCATCTTTAACAGTAATAGGGAAGAAGATAAAAAAGCTCCTTCCAAAGAAGAAATAACTTGTTTCTAATAATCTGTTTGGTACAAATGATTGAGAATGGCATAGCTTTAAAGTAACTATATTTGCTAGGAAATTACCATTTTTTTCATTCAAAAAGAAATTTGAATTACTGTAAAATATATAGAAATGAAAGTAAAAGTGACAGATTTGTCCAATACTCATTAGACTAGTAATCATTGTGACTAGTAATCAATTTTGTTATGAATTATTAAAGCCAAGAGTCTCAATGTGATATACATTGTAACAAAAATAAAAATAAAAGCAGCATTTCTGTACAATTGTGGGTGTTGGATTTTTTTAAAAAAAATACACCTTCTTGTAGAAACCTGACTTGATTTTAGAAAAATAAAGACAATGTTGTTCTTATTACTTCATCAAAAAGGAGTCTTTATACTGAATAGGATTTTACTTATCTGAGATCCGGAACATTTGTCTTATCAAAATTGTTGCTTCAGTTTCTTGTACTAAGTATGCTCTGTTTGCTGTTCGAGGAGTTTATACTGTTGTTTTAAATTTAAATTTGTATGTGCAATTGCTTGATAGAGACATATTTTTTTGCTGTTGCAATATAAAAAAATTCAAGATCAGAGGAGTCCTCCAAAGTCACTCTTGAAATCTGTATTCAGTTCTTCCTCCCATATTGATGATTTATAGTACTTTAAAGCAAGAAAGGTAAGCATTTCAAAAATATGAAAAAGAAAACACTTCTAAAATTATTCGTTATTAATATTTTTATATCATGTAAATTACATCCACACACCAGTTACATTTATATATGTATACCAATTATTATATAAATGTTAGGTATAGATCCTTAACACTAAGATAAAAACTATCTCAGGTTTATAAAATATTATTTAGTCATTTAAATCAGCGATTATAACCATTAAAGAGAACAAATTAGAGTAATGTTTTATATATTGGGAATTCATTTAGAAGTATTTCTCAGCAAGTAGGTAAGATAAATCAAACAAATACCAACAGCAATGGGTGAATAGATGGCAATATATATTTAAATAAATAAATAAATAAATAAAACAAACAAACAAACAAACAAACAGCAAGTGACAAGTAAAGGAGGCAAAGTTTCACTGCTTTTAATGATGCATTTCTTTTAAATTGTCCTCTTCTATTATTAATCAAGTATCAAGACTAGAGTAAATTTCCCTTGCAACAGAGGTGTGAACAGGTTTAGGTAGATTTAAAACTTTCCATACTACAGATCATGGGTCCAAAATTCCAACTCTCTTCCCTGCCTTCATGTTTTTTTAAAGGTTTCAAATATCAGCATTTGAAAGCTTAATCATAGGTATGAATGCCAGGATGGGAACTGATTTCTCTCATTATTTAGAACCAGAACCTAGAGGAGCAAATTTATAGTTCCTAGAACCCTCTGGTTCCCTGGACCAGAGGTCATGAATTAGCAGAGTAAATATCCTTTAATTTTCTCTCAAAAAAAGAAAATGAACTTATTATCCACTTTCTGAAGCACTTACATTTTATTGTAACAGAAGATGGATCAAGTATTATATCTGTACATTCAGGTATATCCAAGTCAGAGATGTTTTGCTTGTCATATATATTTTGTCTTAAAATATTCATTACAAACTCTTTACTCATTCTGTACTTCATGAAGTCAGCACTCTCAGGTGGCACCAAGAATTGCAAGTAGTATGATGCTGTATTGTTTTCTCCACTGAAGGAAGTGAGAATGAAATGTCAAATGGTTAGAAAACAATGGAACAGAATACTGGTACTTGTACCTCAGACTTGAAGTATGGGGTTCTTGATTTTCTCTGAGCTTGGTTGTTTTCTTGCAAATGTTTCGTTGCCAAGCTAGGCAATTAGATCGTAATGATTTTACCTCATTTGGTAATGAAATGTCTGCAAGAAAACAAACAAGAAAACAAACAAGAAAACAAATGAAGAGATCTCCAAGGATCCCATGGTTAGAGAACAATTCCTCCATAATGTTTGCTAAGGCTTTCACTTAGCATGGTTTAAGTGCTTGTCAAAAATATGTTGCTATATGTCGCACTGGGTAGCAAAGACAAGAATCAATGTCACAGGGAAACTAAGGTTATTTTAATTGACAGTGGCTATAATAACAGAATATCACGAGTCTGTTTGTGTCATGGCCCCTCCCCATTTTTACATGTGTAAATTAGGGAGATGTCTGAGCCATTTACATTTGCTTACTGCTTGTTTTTGACTTCAAATATGTTCTTCGTCTCATCACTGAACTAATGGATTTGGTTTATGTCTGTCAAAGTCATTTTCCTTACTCTCCACAGCTGGTGCTACAGTTACCAGTGTATAGTATGTCTCTGGAAAATGGACGCAGTTTTTATACAAGATATACAATCTGATTTCAAAAACTTCAAACAGCCTGATTCTTACGGTACTTTCCAATGCCACTTATTTTTAACATCAAAACTCAACATTTTTGTTCACTGGTGCATGGTCAAAAGGAGGTCTAGTAGGATAGGCCTGCAAGTTTGAAGTCTCTCAGATCCAGACCCTGTGACATATTATTTCAGAATCAAAGGGCATATAGCTCTGCATGAATCAAAATAATTTTCTTACAATCATGGCTTCAAATAATATCTAATAGGTGCCATATGTGAAACAAATATATACTGTATTTCTTCTCACTGTATAAGTAGGATGGAAAAGCTGAAAAAAACAATATTTTTTAAAAATGCCTAATTTGTTTCTTGAAGGAGCAACAATAGGACATTGAATTCTTTAAATCTTTCAACAACTTCTCACTTGTTCATAGTGTTCTGTTAAAAGTAAAAAAGACTGATCAAGTTCAATAACCATTAAACACTGCTGGAGCTCTTTAAGTTTACAGTCTCATATAGAATACTATGATTGACTAGTCTTGAACAGGATAAAAGTGGGTATATACTGCTTCATTTTAATATACTATGTGTTCTAAAATTATGGTATGGCTGAAATAAAATGCTCATTAGCATAAATAATAATTGCACATCAACATATCAGAAGCTGCATAGATAGTCCTCTTTCTTTCATTCCATATTTTCTTTATTTATCCTAGCCCACATATGACTACCAAGAGGAAATTCCTTTCCCTAAAATTGCATAGTTAAATATATAGGGTTTTGTCACCCTTCATACCTGAAAGAAATAACTTCAGATGAGATAAAATATCTCCCCAATGCAGGTGAATAACTGTATACATCCTTAAGCTTGAGAGAGAAAAAAACATTAATCATCATCAGACAATATGGAAAGAACCTTCTCAATTAACTTATAGCTACGTACACTTTTAATTAATTTGAAAATCTAGTTTTCACTTTTTTATTTACTAGACTAAAACCTGATTTTCTATTCCTAAGGCCAAAATTTACTTGGCTATTGCATGTGATTTTCTAGCAGAATGCTACAAAAGGATGCTACTTCACAACCATCATAAGGAAGTTCTACATAGCTAAAATGAACTTACCCTTTTATTAAGATTTTTAGAAAACACATCATAGGCAGATTCTGAGAGAAGCACATTAGGGTTTGGACATTTAATGTTTACTATTCCAGAGAAATTGTGTTGTTTACCACTTGCAATTAATTCAGGATCCCAATATTCATCTTCATCTATGTGAACCACTAAAATAACAAGAGAATAAAATATTATTCAGGCACACAGCCTAAATATGAATAGGAACTCAGAGTTTTATTTCATCCAGACCAGAAGTTGACACTTTTTTTTAAATTAGAATTTGGAGAACAAGAAAAAGTTGCCATGTGGAGAAGACCTTGCCCATTGTCTAAATAATTAGTAACTGGATGAGAAGCTACTATAGATAATAACTGACTATTATCTCTTTTCATAGGACCAGGACTAAAGTTCTTCCCAGTACATCGTCTATCTGTATTCGGCTTATAAAAAGAACACTGTCCATGGTAGTAAGTTTGGTATTAAAGAAATTAAACCAAAGTTGGGTTGGACTTTTAAAAAGTCTTTAAGGTAACTTAATTTATCTGACTTCATAATGAATTGGAGGTTGTTCTTTGTGTACTTAGCTGTTTCCCATTACTTTTTCCACTTCCTGTCTTGGAATGATCCTATTTATATACAGAGGCTTCTTTCCGCTCCTTGTGCTTGTGACCCTTTCTTATTTGCATATATTTCATAATTTGAGTTCTTGATTTGAAATGGATGTTTCCATCCCAATTTAAGACTCCACATATTCTTCGGTTTATTTGAGGATTTGAAAACCTTATTCTTACTCTATAAAGATGACTGGTGGAAGTGGTTGTAAGCAGATACCAATGATGATTGTAGGATTTCTATATTGCAAATATAGTCTGTAAAGTTAGTTGATATGTAAGTAGGTTTAAACTTTTATAACTGGACAGTATTATTTTATTGTGCTTTAAAATTTATTATTGTATTATGGCTGGGAGGCAACATGATGGCTCAGTGGTTAAGACACTGGGCTTGTAGGCTGGAAAGCCAACACAGCCCAGGTTCAAGACCCAAGTGCCATGTGACAGAGTGAATTCAGACACTTACACCACATATAATGGTTTCCAAATTCCAAGGACCATAACTTTAGGATGCTTCAATGTTCTCCCCACAGCAATTTTGGATGCCAGTGCAAAAAAGTTTCCTATGAGTTGAGACTACGTACCTGTGGACAAGGGGCTGATGAAATTACAGTATAGCTCATCTCCTGCTATACTGTACCTTCTAGAAGGACCTATAAGTAGTTTTCTGGTCAAACACCTAGGAAATTCTGATCTTCCCTATGAAGACATGTAGTTATCATATTGATATGATTCAATCTCTTTGAGAGTAGCTAAATTTTCTTATATTGCCTGTAAAAGTAGGCAAACATTTACTACCCACTGACAAATCCACCATCAATTATAATATTTTGTTTTGTTTTTAATTTATTATTAAAGTGTTTCTTTATAATTCTGTTAGTAACTATAATAAAAATATTCATTCATTCACCCCCCCCAATCTTTTGACCCAATTATACACCTAAAAAATCATATCCATAATAAAGAGTACAAACCTGAATATAAAATTAAACTTAAAGCAATCACAAGGATCAACAATAGAAAAATAGATGTTATAACCATCCAGAGTTTGCATTTCCAAAAAATAATTGAAGAACATGATTTTAAGCTGCTTGTCTCCTACAGACACAAGGAATTAAAAAAAACAAAAAGCATGTTTATATTCTTAACTATCAGTATGATCAATGATGACTAGAAACAATTTTTCAAAGTTTCAACAAACAGAAATGATAACATGCATCAAACAGGATTTTAAATTTTAAAACATTTAATTTAAAAAAATTAAAAACAAGACAAAAAGCTTCATGGAAAACTAGAAAAAAAAGGGAGAAGAGAGAAAATATAATTAAAAATAAAAAAGACATATCCCAACTTTGGATCTAATAATCAATAGGAATCAAGCTAGACTACTGACTATTTGAGCAACACTGGCATTGGCTTAATCTAATCCAACATTTAATGCTAGTCCTACTTTAGGCAATTTTCTTTTTACTCCTTGGAAAGAAGTAAAAATCAACTGCAGTCAGTTTGGGTAATAAGATGTATAATACAAATCAAAAAGTCTTGCAACTCTTGAAACTATAAAGGCCATAAGAATGAGAATGTATTTATTTCATTACTTTATTTGCATATACCTAATACTCCTTCCTCCTCCTATTTCCACCCCCCCCCCCACAACAACTCTGTGAGGTGAGGTGGGTTGGGCTGAGAGAGAGTAAGTGGTCCAAAGTGACCCAGCTAGCGTTCAAGCCTAAAGCAGAACTCACAGCCTCCTGCTTTCTAGGTTGGCACCTGGTTTTTAAAACCAGGACCACATATTCCTTAAGCTTGTGGCTTGAAGCAGCCAAGAGATTGAAGTAAAAATCCTGATTCTGTCTTGCAGTTTTCTGGTTAACTTTGAACCAGTTGCACATTCTCAGCCTGCCCAGTTTATAGGGTTAGTCTTATAAAATAAGGAGAAAATTGCCTGTGAAGCCATCTTGAACCTTCAGATAAAAAGGGACATAGACATTGAATATGTTCATATTATCTTCTAAGCCTGTAAGTTAAATAATTACTATTATGACAAATGTAGGGAAAGAACTAGAATAGTTGCTTGTCTTCTGGCTTACTGGAAGATAAGAGAATAACTTTGACAGGGCCACACAGTCCAACACAGTTAAAATGCCAGAGCTCAGAAAAGTGCCTCTTGTCAACAAAGATGTGCGCTATTCTACTAGCAAAATAAATACACCTCCTCTGATTACAAATGAAGGAGGCGCCTAACAGAAGCAGCCACAGTCAGAGTGTAAATAGCTGCATCGATACTGCACATAGGCACTGGGTTGACTCATTCACACCCTGTTTTTTTCCCAGCAGATTTCATAACTTCTCTCCCCTCCCCCAAATTGCATTAGAGTTACTGTAAAGTTCCCAGGTTTAATAACGGCGAGTAAATTCCTTCTTGCGCTGATCAAGTAATTCCTGTTTTCATAAACTGGGAACAAAACAAACATTTCCAAAGATTAAAAAGAAGCCTTACCGCGGCGGCGGGGCGGGGGACTACTTCCTGCAATAGCTCGCTGTCTTCTCCTCTTTCTTCGTCTTTTCGGCTTAACTCAATGCCCGGCTGATTTTGCGCGGGAACCAGACCGTTCGCTGAGTCCATGGCTGACTAGTTTTTTCAAGATCAAAGGCAATGGGAACGGGGACATAACTCGAGTTCCTTTACCTTTCCAGACTCGATTGCTCTGATAAAGGAAGCGGAAAAAAACAAAAGCAAAAAATAGCCTTGGACTCCAGTGTTGCCATGAATAAGGAAGATTGTTATACAGTAAAACGAATAAAACGATGCAATCGATGTCTGATTAACGTTTTCCAAGATGCTGGTTAAAAAAGAAAAAGAAAGAAAAACAATAAGGGAAGAAGGAAGCTCTCGCTGTTCCTATCGAGTCCAGAGAGCAACCTTTCGTTTCAAAGTTGCACAAGACTGAATTTTCCAGTTCGACCGCTTTCTAGGTACGTTAATCAAAGCAACTCAGTCTTTAGTGGAATGACAAATGAAAAGCTCCTGCCTTTGCTAGGCTGACACAAAAGCACTGAAAAGGAATAATTTACATTTACTATTAGAAATAAAATCTTAGAAGCAAGGATCAATGGGACTGCAACTTAAAAGTAGACAAATTCAAAGGATTCCCCCCCCCCAAAAAATCAACTGGATTTTCCTGATTTTTTTCCTTGAAAACGCCACGGCGGTGGCGGCAACGGGGGCATTTCGGCAGCGGCAATGGGGGCATTGCGGCGGCGGCAACGGCGGCGGCGGCAACAGGGGCATTTCGGTGGCGGCAACGGGGCATTTCAGCGGCGGCAATGGCATTTCGGCGGCGGCAACGGGGGCGGCGGCGGCGGCAACGGGGGCGTCAGCGGCGGCAACGGGGGCATTTCGGCGGCGGCAACAGGGGCATTTTGGTGGCGGCAACGGGGGCATCGGCGGCGGCAACGGGGGCACTTCAGCGGGGGCAACGGGGGGCGGTGGGGGGGGCGGGGGCTTCCCTTCGCCGGCAATCGACCGCAAATAGGCTGAGAAGCAAGAAGCTTGTT
>JAEANM010027970.1:0-10448 GCA_017656035.1 Myanophis thanlyinensis
TCCTTTATTTCCATAATCTTAATTAAATTCCATATTTCTAATTCTTATTTTTATTATCTAACCATTGGTAAAATACCTCCCATATCTTATAAGATTCAGTTTGTTCTTTTTCCTTAATTTCTAATATCAAATCTATTCATTTCTGCACATTCTATTTTTTTTTAATCACTATCTCCTCTGTAGGGATCTGTTCGCTTTTCCAAAAGTAACCTGGTTGTTAAGTGAATCTGGCTTCCCCATTGAAAATTAGCTGGTCAAAAGGTCGCAACAGATGATCACATGATCTTGGGACACAGCAACAGTCATAAGTATGAACCAGTTGCCAAGCGCCTGAATTTTGATTATGTGACCATGGGGATGCTGCAAAGGTCGTAACTGTGAAGAACGGTCATCAGTCACTTTTTTCAGTGCCCTTGTAACTTTGAACAGTCACTAAATGAACTGGTGTGAGCTGAGGACTACCTGTATTTGTTTATTTGTATTGTATTTTTGTATTCTGACTCAGCTTTCCTCTAACACAGGGGTGTCAAACTCCATTTCATTGAGGGCCATATCAGGGTTGTGTCTGACCTCGGGGGACCAGGTAGGCATGGCCAGGGTGGGTGTAGCCTGTTTAACCCCACTCAGGGGTGGGATGTAGTGGCCTGAGCGCTCTGTCAGTGAGCTCCGTTTTTACTGGCAGAGGGCTGCAGGAGTGTCACAGCCAAAAATGGAGGTCGGGAGTGCTGTGTATGGCCCTCCCACCCTCCGTTTTTGCTGTCAAAGGCACCGTGGATCAATTCGTCACTGTTTCAAGAGCGGCCCTGCAGTCCAGATCTAAGCACCACATGGGCCAGATCCAGCCCATGGGCCTTGAGTTTCTCACCCTTATTCTAACAGCTCTAACCTTGTGTATATCTTGCACCGGTGTACACAATATCCATTTAAAAAACCCAACAGTGCAGGAAATTAGACTGAAAGGCAGCAATTGATCTAATGCCTTTGGCCTAACAATTATACAGAAACAATTTTAAGCATCCAAGGGATGGAGAGAGTAACAAAGTTGTGATAGGAAGGAATTTTGGCCTTGTATAAAACAGGACAAAGTGCGACCAACAAGGGATGCAGGAGTTGAAAAGGCCTTGAACAACTGACACACTGTGTTTATTCACTGAATTTCCTCTGTTCCCCTCCTTCCCTCAACTGTCATGGACATTTCGATTTCAAAATACATCCTCTAATTAGCCCCATTAACCATAATCAGTGGAACATTTAATTGCCTCTTCTGCAGTTCATCATCTTGTTAGAATTGCTCTCTACTTAATCTTCATCAAATCCCTGCAGAAAATGTCCAGACTCTGGGCTTCATGCTTCAGTTTATGACAGAGGAATATTTTCCACAGCAGCTTGTGGTACAGCACATACACGCAGAGAATGTTCAGCATTCAGGTTGCAGCCATTGCTGGTCAGCTTTTGTGTGACGGATGGGCCAGTGGTATCCTGCCACAAAACAAGTTGATGGCAGAAATCAAGGAAATAAATTTGCATTTTATTCCAAACAGTTGTCCAGTATTGTCTAATATGACATAGGATTGATTGTGCTTTCTGTATATCGGTGGCCTATCTTCTCTGTCCCCTCTTTTTCTTTTGATCTCTGTTTCACTGTATATTGAGGAGAATGAAGGAAATATATTTAAAATATATGGTTTAGTATATACAGGTAGCCTCGATTTATGACCACAACTACACTCAAAATTTCTATTATTGAGACATTTGTTAAGTGAGTTTTGTCCCTTTTTACGACTTTTCTTGCCACAGTTGTTAAGTGAATCATAGCCATTGATAAATTAGTAAAACAGTTGGTCAGTGAATTTGGCTTCCTCATTGACTTTCTTTGTCAGGAGGACACAAAAGGTGATCACACATGACCTTGGGATTCTCAACGGTCATAAGTATGAACCGGTTGCATCCGAATTTTGATCCCATGATCATGGGGATGCGGCAAAGGTCATAACCATGAAAAACAGTGTTGATTTCTTCTATTTTATTATTTCAGCTACTGCTAAGATCACTGCATCAGCTACTGAAAAGGGAAAACAAGCAACAGAAAACCTTGGGGTTATTTTCAGTATTAAACACTAAAGGATTTATATGCGAAGGATTCCTTCATTCTTAAGATCAGAGTCTAAAATTAACTGGCCATATCATCAATTACACCTACAGGTAACCCAGGAGTCTGGATTTGCAGGTAGTCCTCAACTTACAACCAGAATTGAGCCCAAAATTTCATTTGCTAAGTGAGACATTTGTTAAGTGAGTTTTGCCTCATTTTAACCACCTTTTTTGTCACAGTTGTTAAGTAAATCACGGCAGTTGTTAAGTCAATAACACAGTTGCTAAGTGAATCTGGCTTCCCCATGGAGTTTGTCAGAAGGTCACAAAAAGGGATTGCATGACCTGAGGACCCTGCAACTGTCATAAACATGAAGCAGTTACCAAGCATCTGAATTTTGATCATGTGACCATGGGAATGCTGTAATAGTCATAATGTGTGAAAAACCGTCATACATCACTTTTTTCAGTGCTGTTGTAACTTTGAACGGTGACTAAACAAACTGTTGAAAGTCGAGGACTACCTATATTAATAATATATAAAATGAAAATCCCTAGATAAAAGGAAAGATTAAAGGTATAGTGTGCTGCATTAAAATACAATAAGAGACAGAAGCTCTGGAAGTTCTGAATTCATATTGCCACTGGGCTCCAACTAAGTACTTAATTCTATTTTCTGACTAGACCCTGAGGGAAAAAGGCCTCATAGTGTCAAAGTTTGCAGAAGCACAGCTGCTATTAATCAACGGCCATCTAGTTGTCACATCTGGGCTTGATTGAGAGCACTTGAAAGCTGCTCTCAAAAAAAGTTTCAGCCTGGATAGACCATTGCAAAGATAATCCACATAGATCTCATTAACAGAGCCCAAGATATGCACTTGACAAAACAGAATCAGGTCTTTCATTGGGAGGTGAAGATGGTGGCAAAATAACCTTCAGGACAACCTGCTCAGTTGCCCAGAAAACTACTGTTTGCTTCAAACTTATGGTGCTTGTTCCCTGCTCATGTGGTTCCATGATGAGGTATTTCCAGGGAAGCTACGTCTCAACAGGAAATGCATTGTTTCAACAGGATGGGGATCTTGTGGAGGTTGGATGTATTGTAGGTGGTTTTTCCAAGGATGAGAATTTTTGCAACTCTTCTGGGTTCTTTTTCCCCACAGAAGTTGAGCAGCTGTAGCTTGGTGCTATCATTTCTCCAGAGGTTCAAGAAATTGGGCAAAGGCATAGCACTCGGTCCACCTCAATTAACATCTGGGGATTTGGCAAGCGAAAGAATGACATTTGGGGTGGAAAGAACTTGGAACTCTAATTCTGCGCTAAGCCCAGATATAAGTAGAAAGGTATGTCAGAACCCAAGATGATCTTGCATAACAGTTTTCAAGCAGTGTAAATTACCATTTCGTCTGATTTGCGTCAGCCCATCTAAATGACCAAGGACTTATTTTATATCTATTTTATTTGCTCAGTATTGAATGATATATGTCTGTAATTTGAACATGTTCCAACACGAATAAAGAAGGAAAGGCCAGCCAGACTCTCATAGCAACCACATCGAAAGTGAGACTTTCTTCAGGTGTAATATATCCTTTATTTCCTTTCATATACTGTATTTTTTCAGCATATAAGACACACTTAGATTTAAAAAAGGAAAACAAAAGAAAAAGGGGTTTGGCCTCCACGCACCCCATTTTCAAGGCTTTTTTCAACCATTTTGAGGCTTTTTAACCCATTTTCAGGGTTTTTTTCAGCCTGTTTTTGAGGCTTTTTGTGGTCCATTTTCAAGGCTTTTTTGGGCCATTTTTAGGCTTTTTTGGCCTGTTTTTGAGGCTTTTAAGCCCATTTTCTAAGGCTTTTTTGGTACATTTCTAAGGCTTTTTGGACCATTTTCAAGGTTTTTATCAGCCCATTTTAGAGGCATTTTTCAGCCTGCTTTTTTTTTAAGCCTTGAAAATGGGCCCAAAAAAGCCCTGAAAACAGGCCAAAAAAAAAAAAAAAAAGCCCCAAAAATGGGCCAAAAAAAGCCTCAAAAATGAGCCAAACAAAAGCTGGAAAAAGGGCCCCAAAAACAGGGCATGTGGAGGCCCAAAAAAATGGCCGAGGGGTGGGCGGGGCTTCAGCAACATTACCTGTATAAGGTGCACAGACATTTTCACCCACATTTTTTGGGGGGAGGGGTGTCTTACATGCCCAAAAATATGTTAACTCAGAACTCAGCAAAGTTCCATAGATAGCTGTAGAACTGTGCTTTTATTCAGTGTGTATAATGTGCTTCTCACTATTTCCAAGGTAAACCAAATTCAGATAAAGCCTAACCAGACTGAACTCAAATAATCTTACCTTCACATCAGATTGCTTTTGTTTCATTTCTTTTTGTAAGCAGTTCTCGACAGACATCTTATCATCACATCTTTTATTCTAATGCCATAAAGCTGTCATTCAAAATCTCCTCTGACATCAGCACAGTATTTGCTTCTGAGTGTTGTAAATTGGCTCAGTAGGACTCCATAGATGTGTTGTCACAAACCAAGGACAAGCTTCGTATGTTATAGTAGTTTCTTAGATGACTATGCAGTGCTGTCAGCCTAATATCTAACAGCCATTTCAGTTTAGGGCTTTAGTTTAGGATCAAGGTTCTTCACTGTTTTTAGCAATGATTTGTTGTTACATCTTTTAAATTATTTTACTAATTAGTGGATTTAATTGCATTCAGTTGGCTGTTCTGTTTTATACAGTTCTAATTGTTACAAGCCACCTTAATCTTGGTATATATTTTTTAAAATTGAAAACACAGTATATATGAACTAAACATGTTCCAATTGATGAAGTGTTTATTTTTCTGCCATCACTACCCTATGGTAAATATCCATGATGATTCCAATTATCTAACAGGACTAAACAGAAGGAGATAATTTTTAGAAAATCACCGGAATATTCAGGTCAGAATTCAGAACATTTCATCCCAACTATAGTTGACTCTCTTTCTTGTTGTTTTTACAGTATGTATTACATTAGTATCATATTATTATAATATCCAAGCCAAAGTTCTCCGTATTACTGATTGTAAAGGGAAAATTATGCAAACATTAATCTCACCCACTGAAATCTATTAGGTATTATTGGTTTGCTAGTTTACATAAATTATATCCTGGGGCTTTATCAGAAATGTATATTCCTGGGGTAAAACAAAACATGATAGAAAGATACAATAAAAACTGAGAAAAATAAGATAGTAAATAACCTGCAGCTTAGCATATTAAAAGTTCTTTTTTTCAAAGCCTAGAATTCAAGCAGGCTGTCCAGAGAGTCTTGGAGCGGGAAGTCTCCAATCCCACTTGCTATTCATTCCCACCCACTCTTAACTAGGGATCAATCTAATTGCCTTGGCAGGGTTCTTCCTAATGAATGTGCCCCACAGTGGGGATTTTAAAACTTTTGCAGGCTGTGGAATCTGTTAAGACACAGAAGTGTAACCTGAGAAAGCATGTCAGGAAAAACTCTCCCTAATTCTCAAGTAGTGGTGGGGAGAATGGAAGATTGACACATTCAGAGTTGCAAGATTCTGTTAATGTAACCTTATACTAAAAATAATATTTGCATTCATTATTATGGTTTCCTACTCTGATCTACTTTGAAGGGATCAAGGGAAAGATATAAGCTTGGTGGCACAGCCTGTGTTTTCTATTGAAATGGTATGTTTTCAACCCAACTCTAAGGCTTTGTATCTCCCAACAGGGTTGGAAAAGCTTCTCCTTGAAATGTTAAGAGAGCTGCTTCCAATCAGTGTTGGCAATACTGAATTAAATAGTCATAATAGTGTAAGATGCTTTCTTAAATTATTTAGAAACGGGCTTGTCTCCATATGTTCTTCATTTTGCTCATAAAGAAGAATGCAGGATGAGTAATGAAGATGCTGCCTGGCTCCTGTTTTTTCCACTGCAATCTCCCCATGTAGACAGAGAAGAACTGTGGTGAGGGTTTAATTGTCAGGTTTATTGCTTGAGCCAGCAATAAACCATTTATAGGGAGCAATCTAAAAAAGGAAGACATGATAAGTCCAGCAGCCCCGCAGAAACAGGAAAACCTCAAAGTCCAATTTGTTAAGTCCAAACAGGACTACAGCAAGGGAGCATCCTAACAGCTTATTTAAATATCTCAAGAAAGGCAAATTTTGCACAATGTAACCAGTGTTTTAGGCATTCCAAGTGCCATGATTGAGTTATGAAGTTTGACCCCGACAGACAATATTGTCATTACAAGACTACAAAGCACCCTTTGTGCAGTGTATATCAGCCCTGCTAATTAGATCAGACCAGGAAGTCAACTCCACAGGAAGGTTAAAACTACTTTAAAAAAAAAGACTGATTACACTAACAGAATCTTTCAAGTCTGATTGTGTTGTACCTACTCTTCAGCAAATTAGACAGCAATGGCCTATGTCAGTGGTGGTGAACCTTTTACTTACCGAGTGCCGAAAAGTATGCACTTTGTGCATGCCATCTGCACTTGTGTCAGTCAGCTCCTCCATGTATGCTGCATATGCAACCAGAGAGGAGTGGCAGTTGGTGAATTCAGATGAAGGTAATTACACCCTTCTGTGGTGTTCAAAAAGGGTGAGTTCCTAGTTTCATGGTGAATTCCAACAATGCTTGGCCAACCTTAAGTTTCAGCAGTGCTTGTCAAATAAAGTTGCATCCCATCAGTCATCAGAGGGAAATTGTGCATGATGATATGCCATCCTACATGCATTCTTTTCACAAATGCCTGAAGAGAATATATATCTGCCTCCTCAGTACAACAGATCACATTATTAATGTAAACGTGGTCCTACAGAACATAAAGTTCATTTGTCTAAGTAAACCAATCAGTAAGCCAGTGCAGACAAAGCTACCATTGAATGACCTAACTCTGAAAATCTCAAAGGGAAAAGATAAGTTAAAGCAAAAATGATTCCCCCACCAAAAAAAGTAATGACTCTCAAATTGAATTTGGCTCAATAAATCAGTTGACTCTAAAAATATCATAAGCCTTGAAAGCATAGCTCAAACTGTTTTACAAAACTCAGCTGTCACCAAGATTCCATTTCTCTCCGTCTTGTTATTCAATCCAATATCACATAGTATTTTTTAAAGAATATTTGGTATATATTTGGAAATAGTAGGTGGGAGAAGAGAAATCAGTGAGAGGCAAATAAAAGGCCTTTTGAAGTGGAAATAAAATTAAAAATGTACCATGTTTGCTCAAGAGTGGAGAAGGAAAGTAATGTCCCCCTTTATATAATTTTCATAAGGTCCTGAGGGCAGATGCAATTTTTAAATATTACAAATTGGGGATATTAAACCATAATGCAGTTACAGAGGAAAGATTTAATAAAACTCATAGTATATATGAAAAAGCAGCTACCCAGCTAATGGAACAACAGTGCAATCCTGATAACTGCAGCTTTATAATAATGCGTAATGGGCATTATTTTTTCCACAGTTTATAGAAGAAATCCATGAAGTGTTTGTGACTTTGGCTGAAGATGGCATTTTGCCCAAGATACGTAGGCAAAAAGGAGGCGAATACAGTAATAAACCTAGAAGAGTCTGTGAGTAATTAGTCCCATGTATATCATAGCTGCTAGAATACACGGCCTGCTTCCAGAAAGAGGCAATATGCTGAAAATATCATTTTGTATCGAGAACAACTTATTTTAACTGCTATAATAGGGAGACACTCTAAAAACCCAAATTTATTCGGAGAAAATGAATAAATCAGGAAAAAGGGCCAATGAAAGAGAAACAAATGGAAAAGAGCACTTTACTCATCCTAAGGCATTATTATGTAAAAAGGTTGTTGCCATTCAGTGGTCTTGAGGGTGCATATGTGCTATAAAGGATTTTTCAGACCTCCAGTGACAAGAGAGAAGCTTCTGATCTCGGAAGAAGGTAAGTCAACCCTGTAAAACTTCTCTGGGTGATACTTGTCTATGGTTGAAACTCTGACACTGGCATGGATGAGAAAAAGTAGTGATTATCTAACCACAGATTTCAAGGCAGATTCATTTGGTCATTGCCCAGAAAGAGAAACTCACTAGTGTACTTTATTTCTCTCCCATAATTAAAAAACAACAACAAAGCAACTTCCCTAATAGGAAGTGCAAAAGGTTCCCCATGAGGAAACTGACGGGAAAAAAAAATGGAGGCTTAGGAAAGAAGCTGCTTTACCTTATCTTCTCTCTGTCAAGTGTTATGGAACGGTTGCAAACACTGAAGAAAAAGTTACACTTCCCAAATGTGTCTGCCAAGCTATGGCCTCGGAGTGCTGCTTCGGCCTGTCACTTCCTTTCTCTCTTTCTCTCGCTGAAAAAAAAAAAGGAGCCTTCCTCAGCTGAGTAGTTCAAATCAGCTGCTGATCAGTGATAAGGTCAAAAAGAGAACGAGCTTGGTTCCAATTAGAGAGCCTTTCTAAGCACTAGATAGGACTTAATGGAGAAGGCAGGCACTGATCAGGTTGTCCTCGGTTCCTAGGACAACAAAATTGTCCTAGGAACCGAGCACTGCCTAAGGCAGGGGTCTCCAACCTTGGCAACTTTAAGACTTGTGGACTTCAAATCCCATAACTCCTCAGCCAGCAAAGCTAAGGGACCAGGGCTTCTCTTTTGGGATGGGTGGGTGAGCGGCTCCATTCCCTGATATCATATATCCTTCAGAGGTCAAGGTATAAACCAAATCCAACTTTTCCACTCCTTCAGTAGGCCACTGCACATTCAATCTCCTTGCAATGTGGCCCAAAACATGCATACAAAGTACGTCTGCTAGTGAAAACTGTTTACAGTGGGAGAAGTGAACATGAATCAACCCACTTTTTGGCATGTGTTTTTCAAAAGAAACAAGCCATTGTAGAAACAAGTAGGAGAAAAAGGCTAAAAAAAAATTAACCAAGCAAAACCAAAGTTGAAAGTTTCTCCTAATTTGTTCTGGCTCACAGAGATGTGTGCCGAAGTCATTAACAGTCCAAGGACCTAAATTGATTGAGAAGCTTAAGTTAACCCTATCCAAGTTAAGCCACAGTTTCTTATCAGCAACTGGTGAAGAATAGGAAACGGGCATCATCCCCTCCAGCTACAAGATACATAAGACTGGGTAAATCACTGAAGTTATTCGAATCTTAAGATTCTCCAGCCTCCACGAATGCTGCAGTTTTCGAATGGAGGCCCAGAATGCAGAGATGGTATTAGGATCAAGAAGGTCCTATTTAGCCTCTCCACTTGATGCTAGAACCTAGTTGGATCTCCAAGATTGGTTCTGTTTGGGTTTTTCTCCTGCTCTCCTTGCTTCTTTGACATGCCAGTGTTAGCTATAGCTTAAGCCCGTGATGGCGAATCTATGGCACAGGTGCCACAGGTGGCATGTAGAACCATCTTGCTAGGCACACAAGCTGTCGGCCAACTTACCTCCAGCTGAGCATGCACATGCAATTGCGCATGCAGGCATGTGCGACTGCAGAGACCCAGCTGGTCTTCAGGCATCTGCTATGCATGCGCGCAATTGCAGCAGGAAATCCAGCTGGTCTTCGGAGCTCTCCTGCGCATACACATGCGATTGCTCATGTGTGCGTGAGTGCCTGCACGCAGCATGCATGCATTGCACATGCAAAAGCTGAGTGCATGCACAGATGGTGTGATTGCACATGCAGTGCATGTGGAGGAACCGCACACAAGTTTGGATGGCACACGCAAAGTGTGTACTTTTCAGCACTCGGTAAGTGAAAGGTTCGCCATCACTGGCTTAAGATGTGAAGAATATTCTGAATTTAAGGTTAATGAAAAAGCAGGAGAAGGCGAGAGGGGGCATCTGCAACAAAATCCATTTGAATACAAATAAGTGAACGCCTTGCACAGGTATGTAAACGCTGTGATTCAAAAGAAGTGTTAATCATTGTTTTGTAATTATTTCTAAATATATGCCTGTCCAATTTGAAGTGTATTTAGAAGACGGTGTTTTGTTCTGAATTTTCTAAATATAGTTCAATCTATAAAGTTCAATTTGGCTTTGTTTAATTTTATGCAAGTAGGCAGACATGCCAAATACTGAACAGACTGAATAAAGTCTCAAGAGGTAGAAGCATGTGGCCGGTACCTAAATAGCTAAATGGCATTGGACCTGGTTAGTACATGGATGACAAAATCTAGAAAACTGAAGCAAAAAAAAAAAAAAAGAAAAGATCAGTTTGGAAACAGTTGGGGAGGGGGAAGGAAGCAATAGCACCCCAATTCAGTATGTCTTGCAAGTAAACTAACTGGATATGTTTATTGTCTTATATTAGATATAAAGTCACTTGGAATCAAGCTCAACTTCAGATCCTGTAGCTTT
>JAEANM010027972.1:0-10448 GCA_017656035.1 Myanophis thanlyinensis
ATCGGCTGTAAACCGCCCCGAGTCCTTAGGGAGATGGGGCGGTATATAAATACGATTAAATAAATAAATAAAATAAATGAACTTCTCTATTTTTAGTGTTTGAAATGTTACTAGTCTTAGTCCTGAAGATGTTACTTTTGTTCATTGTTAAGTGAGTGCTAAATGTAGTCACTATTAGTGTTACCAGATTTTGATTGAAATGAACAAATAGAGGGCAGTAAAGAATTAAGAGTTTTCTATATCTTTTTATTGCCATTTAATAGTTTCCTGGATTTCTATAGCCCTTATCTGACAGCCTTACTACCTGTGGCTTAGAAGCACTACTCAGGTGACCCTGAGTACACAGATAAACCTCCTAGTGCTTCAAAGACCCACTAAAAGGATGCAGATTAACAGCTGTCTGCAAGGAATATAAATCCTTCCATTCCCCACTATCCTGTCAGAGTTGAAGAAGCTTCTTGGATGAGAAGTAAAGTATCTTCAAAAGAAAAAACAAGAAAGTCCAGTTGCCTCTTGAAAAAGCACCTTTGGGACAACCATGACCTGGAAGACTGAGAATATCTACAGATGGCTTAGAAGGAAAAAAACATTCTTCACAACCCCTATTAACTACATAAATGTATAGAGCTGCAACAATTTGGGAACAAAGTCTACTTGAAATAACTTAGAATCATTAGGATTCTAATCAAACTGCACTAGGCTTTTCAGCAACAAAGTCTGAAAAATTTATAGTAGATATTAGAAACTGGAAACCAAATAGGGTTGAGTTTGGATGATACATGGATGGGAGATCATTACAGAAGTTATGGCTTGTTGATGAGACAGGAAGTGGAAAAATATCTTGAAAAAGGCAACGGCAAATCCCACCCATGTCTGAATGCATACACTTCTGTATGGTGATGCAACCAACAATAAAGCTCAACTTGAACATTTTTAAATCTTAGTCTATAAATTAGAAAAAGAAACCCTTCCTGCCTATTATAATTCTCATAATAGTCTGTATTTTAAAAATGACCTTTTTAATGTTGTACAATAAAAAAATGCAATGTTTCCAAAAATAGATGCTAGGTGGAATGAAATATATTCCTTGTGGTTAAAATGCCTAAACATTTGGAGATATGCCATCCAAGATAATAGAAACAGATAAACTACCTTATTTACCTGGCAGAATAATTTATTTCTTAAATGGGAGCATCATTTTAATTTCACTCTGAGAATGGAAGGGAGGCATGAGTGCACATACAAGTAATTTGTGAATTGGTATTTAAGAAATGCTGACTTTCTAATTCCACACACAAACAGAACCAAAGATTATTTATTTGCATTGAAATAGTGAGTTGAAATTTGTGAAGTCAAAGTCAGGAAAACAATCTCTTACTGAAAACAACAACAAGAGAACTGATGAAAAGGTATAAGAAGTAAAAAAAAAATGGGACTAAAAATCCATAAGAAAAAAATTAATAAATAGAATGTGCATTGTTGTATATATGTATCTACTGAAATTTGGTGGAAGACAACCTTTTTAAATTCAGATTTAAATTTTTTTTGGTTAAAGGGTGAAGTCTCTCTCCTTTGTTAAATTCAACTATTTTGAAAACTGTGTGGAAGTACAAGTGGTCTTTGATTTACAGCAGTTCATTTGGTGACTGTTCAGTTACACCAGCACTGAAAAAAATAATTTATGACCATTTTTTCCACACTTATGGCCACTGCAGCATCCCATGGTCACGTGATCAAAATTCAGACACTTGGCAACTGGTTCTTATTTATGACTGTCGGTTTCCTTATTTAGCAGCTTATTTAGTACCCAATGACTAAGTGTTGTATCTTATGATTTATGATGAATGTATTTTTATTACTATGATCATGATTTATCACTTATAGCTTTTATGTACACTGAGAGCTTATGCACCGAAGGCAAATTCCTTGCGTGTCCAATCACACTTGGCTAATAAAGGATTCTACTCCTGGGGTCAGGTGATCTTTTGCAACCTTCTGACAAGCAAAGTCAATGGGGAAGCCAGATTCACTTAACAACCATTTTACCAATTTAACAACTGCAGTGATTCAACTTAACAATTGCGGCAAGAATGGTTGTGACATGAGGCAAAACTCACTTAACAAATGTCTCACTTAGCAAGATCAGTTCTAGGCTCAACTACAGTCATAAGTCAAGGACTACCTGTAGTTTGCCAGTGTAGCCTTTGGGGATTTTTTAAAAGATTCACTATAGCCTTTGCATTTTCTGATGGTCCCTCATTAAGATCTGATCCTGCCCTGCAAAATTTTTCAAGATCAACCAAATCTGTTTAGGCATCCTTAAAATCTAGATACATACATACATACATATTCTCAAGTCACCCAAAAGAAGATTGCCATTCAAGTTGCAGCACAGAAATGGCTAGGTCATTTCATTGGCTTTATTGTCCGAGCAGCTCCATCAAACTTCTTCTAAATGTTTATCATTACTACTATGAGTCATTATTTAAGATCCAATACACTCACACTAAGAATTCATATAGATTTTTTCTCTTTTAACTTTTTTGTATCCAATGTCATGTCTTTTTGAAACTGTAAAACTGCAGGCAGGATCCACATATGGCTATTCTAAGAATCGTTCGGAAAGCCCAGCAAATTAAAAGTGCATTAATTAATCCATTCTGCTGCATTTAGCACCATCTTTGAGATTAGCAATAGCATCCTCTGAATAATTCTCATTACTGGGCTGGGTGCAAGGGTGAACTTTCCTGTGTTGGGTGCAACATTCAATTTCAAATAATTTTGGACGCTTAAAGCCCCAGATGTCACCAATCTCCACATGTCATCAATCAAGGGTCTGCACATGAGAAGCTGCAGGAGTGCTGAACACTCAAGGTAATAATAGAATTCCAAGGGGTTTCTGACAGGTGAAGGCTCTACAGAGCGCTGGAGTAGAAATTTCTCTCGGAAATGCTATATATAAAGCTGCGCTTCCCCAGAAAAAGCTTGCAGCTGAGGGATCAATTTGATTCTGCAGGTGGTAGCTCAATGAGCCCCAGAGAAGATGTTCAGGCGGTAGTCTTGGGATCATATGCCACAGGATTTACAAAGAGACCGGTGGAGACACGGTTTCAAGCGGACTGGATAAACCCAGCGAGAACCATAAACGGTCCGAAGCGATGTATGGCTCTGTCAACGGTCGCCCTGCAAGGGTCGAAAGAAACGCAACTTAGAAGGACCACTCACTTGCACCCCCCACCCCCTCATACCAAGCCGCCTTAGAAATAGGCCCGACAGCGCCACATGCTGGGGGGGGGGGTCGCGCGAAGACGTGTGTGTGTGTGTGTGTGTGGTGGGGGTTGAAATAGGTGCGCGCGCCAGCCAGCTCCTGCAAGAAAAGTAAGGTTGACTGCGCCATGCCTTGGAGAGCGCGCGTAACACGGACCGCTTGGGCCTGACGAAAGGTCCAGAGACCGAGAGCGCTCGTTTATCAGCCAATTACCTAGAGAGCATGCGCCGTGGTGGTGGCGGCGGCGGCGGCGGCGGCTGCCGAGGATGGAGAGTGTTTCGATCCGAGAAATGGGGAGGAGGGAAGTGAGGGGAGGAGGCTGGGCAGGTCGGTCGCCTATGTGAGGGAAAGTAAGCAGTTTGCATTCGCTCAGTGCCCGCCTCAACGGAGCTGAGAGCTCGGCGCGCCAAGCCGCCTGTTCCCCGTCCCCTGCGAACTGCTTCGCCGGTGGCATTTCGTTGCGGGAGAAAGAGGAAAAGGTGGGGGGCGCGCTGAGCTGCCGGCTCGCTTTTCTGGAATAAGCGGGAAGGAGGAGGTGGGGGGGGGCTAGTCCTCAGGGCGCCTGCCTGCCTGCCTGCTTGCTTGCTTGCCTGCAAGACCCGAGCCAGATTGCCAGCCCGAGCAGGAGCCAGTGCCACCACCACCACCGCTACCAGGCGGGAGAGAGGGGACGGGGGGGTGGTGGGATTGAGAGAATTGGTGCCGCCACTGAATTTTTAATGGAAAAATGGCGATCTCGGCTCAGACCTGCGGCACATCTTGCCTCGTCCGGGCTCTCTACGGCCAAATCCTGCTAGGCTTCTTCGCCTCGGCTCCCTTCGCGAATGGCTACAGCTTTCCACAGCAGTACACGTAAGTAAGAGCTGCTTTCCCAACCAACTAGGCTGTCAGGGCAGCCAGCCGCCACGGGGAAGTGCTTTGCGCTTATCCCGCTTCCAAGAACCGCCGGCGATGTCACTTTGCTGTGGCCTTAAATAAGGGGGGTGGAGGGGTTGTAAAAAAAAAAAAAAAAAGTACACCCGGTTTGCAAGGGGTTTCCGACGAGGCTTTGGGGAGGGTGAAAGCGGGGGCTGGTGATGGTCGTCTGTGCCAACTCACCTTTTCCCACTTGGGTACAAACAATCAAATTCTTAACTTGGCTGGTTTGCGGAAAGTGATGGGGTGGCAGAGCAACGTATCTGCTCACCTAATTTTAAAAAGCAAGGATGCGTCCCTTTCTGTAACTGTTGAGACTGAACAGTTACAGCAAATTAGTACAGTAAACAAAAGAAAGCTCATCGTTGCATTGTGAATTAATTCATTGATTCACAACTCTTTTAAGAGAAGCAAAAGTTTCAAAATATTGCAGTGGAGTAGTCATGAACCCATTTATCTTCCACCTTGTTCAACTCCTATGCCTGTTAGAAATAACCAAGATGTCATTGCAAATGTTAGCAGCAGCAAGTTTCTGTTTTTAAGTTCCTCTTTCCTGTGTCACTTTCTGCATTTTTCTTCTCCTTCCCTTCTTTATCTTAACCCCCCCCCCACTTCTTTTAGAAGTAGAAAAGATTGTTGAAATTAATGTAAATGTGCATCACCTGTATAAGTAGGAGTAGCTTTTTATGGCTTACAAATGTATCCGTACAGTCTCCACAATCCAAGAATCATTGACAAGAGTGCAAAGCAAGTAATAAATTGATAACGATGAGCAATGCAGCTATTTAAAGCTTCAACCCTATTCCTTCTATATAGAAGGGTGAATACTATTTTATGACACTTAAGAATATGCATGTTAAATGCTTTTTGCTACCCTAATGGATAGTTTGCTATTCTGAATATTCTCATTCAAAGCATATATCAACATTAATTATTCTGATATTTTTAAAATTGCACACAGTATCTTCGGGAGTCAAATTTGCCCTGTTTCTAGGATTTGTTGTAAAGGCTGGCAGCATGCTTACTTGTCCTCTACTTCTTTAAGTGTGGATAGGTTTGATAACCCAAATCAATAACAGCAAGGTTGATCTTATATAGTTACTGGCATATGTAGTTTGTTTTAGTCTAAGTCTTTTCACAATATGACAAAATATTTTAACAGTGTAACTGGTTCAGTGTTTTTAAATGCTATGACTTGCTGAAGGGCATGCCAGTACTGAATGCATAGTTTTAAATTATATGGAGGAAATGGAAATTATTTTTCCAATGCAACACTTTTTAGGTCTTTAGAAATATTGTGATATATTCTGATTGGGCACAGTTCCCACTACTGGCCTTTCTCCATCCCAATAAAAGTTTTCTGTATTTATTTAGCTACAGAATATACATTTTTTTTCTCCTCAAGAGTTTCTGGTAATACTGCTTTAGTCCTTCAGTGCATCATATGCTACTGGCATCTGAGTCTAGGCTGCTAGACTTCCACCTGCCTGTCAGACAGACATATAAATTCAACTAAGATTTAAAGTTGAAGGTGATATATATATATTTTTTACCCTCGGTAAGAAACCAACTATTAACACTTGTTCGGTACTAAATGTTCATGGTTTCATCTTGCAGTCTCCCTGTGTGCATGAGTGGCTGTTACTCATGCAAGCAGTCCCTCTAGAAATCATGACTTTATTGCTTTCTAACAAAAGATGATTTAGTGGTCCCAACCATTAAATTGTACTGTGGTGTATTAGATATTTTTAGAAATGGAATTTCATTAAGAAAAAATTGGCTTTGGGTATCACAAACAAGAACTACAGTTTACAGAATATGAGATATTTATACAGTTATATAAATTACCTTTAAGTCTGATATAACATTGGATTGGACCAGATTTAAATATAAATCATGCTAGATTAAATTTTTGAAATAATATTGGTAAATTAATTCAATAGACTTACTGGGAAATAAATCCCTTTAGCAAATATTTGTGAATGTGCATTCATATAAATGGATTGTATAAAATATATTTTATGAGCTATCCTATAGTACTGTTCCTAGTAGTACCAAAAGTCCAAATTCTACATTTCCAGAGCTCTTAGAACACTTGTGGAAGACAGCAATTGTCCAATTATACATAATGGATAGATTAATCTGTGTGTATGTGTATTTCTTGAGTTCCGTGAAAACAATTTTTGTCTCTTTTTGCCTAAACCAATTGGAATAAATGAGGGGCATGAATGGTTAGTTGATGTTGATGTATCACTGCTTGCTAATGCCCTTTAACATGTGGGCTATAATACTAGCTAAAGCTCTTCAGAGCTCCCATCACTGTCATTCTAATGCTTAAAGGCTACCGGAAGGGAAGGTAAAAAAAGCTGCCATGCTCCCCTTGAAATTCTTTTCCTTCAACAGTCTTGGTTAAATGGCCAGTGATTAAAAATAACTGAACTGCTGAAAGCAAGCCATATTTTGCAGAATTACTCTGTAATTTCATTTCTTTAATAAAATTGTGTTTTTGTCTTCCAAGTATATTCATTTCATTACTTCAGAGCTTACTGTTCTATTTATGTAATATCCATACAATTATATAATAATTTCCCTTTATAGGAATTTATAGAGACATGTCCCCAAAGCTCATAAATTAAAATAATAAACAGAGGGGGGGGAGGGGAGTGACAGAAAAGAGGTAAGTGGTTGATGTAGAAAAATGCAGTTAGACTTACCTTTAAACTTACAGGATTAAACTGAAAGCCTTAAAAAAGGTTTGAAAGAATATTGGAAGGCCTTTGGACCAACTGAATGATGCTGAGCAATGGAATAATATCAGAAATTGGCAATTTATGAATTTATTCTCACTAAATTACTTATTTCCAGTATGTGCAACACTAACCTCACAAAGTACTTTATCTTCATATGTAATCCTGAAGCTGCCTTTTATTAGAATAGTTTTGTCTTGGATGCAGCATGATTGCTGTATTTAGTCTTGAGCAGTGAAATTCAGATACCGTTTAAACAATTGCAATGCATACAAGTTCCCAGTTTTGGTTCCTAGAACATTGCTGCTGTGTTTGTGCTTTTATTCATCTTATGCTGAACTAAGGAAGGCTTGGCTCAGTATACTGCTCAGTGTAGGATTTCTCACTGAGGTTTAAAAAGGAAAATCCAAGATTGGAAAGGGCCTATTTTGCTAAGGACATTGAGTCACCCACCTGATAGGCAAATCGCTTTTGATGAATGGTATGCCTTTGGTATGCAATTGGGATTAAAGGCTTTACTTTTTGAGGTAGACTGTTCTTTTAAATACTTTCTACCAGCATTGCCCAGCTGATGCTAAATAGAAGAAGAGTTTTTGGGAGATATGACAAGCAACCTTAGTCTCTTTCCATGTACACTGGTAGAGTGAAAAGAGATCCTGTGTGAAACTGTCCTGCAACCTATACCTACATATGATACTTATGAGAACTTTATAAGAATTAAAATATGTCAACTATAAAATAAACTCCATAATTGTAGCTGTTAATTTCTTTTTAATTCAAAGCAGTTAGTCTGTTAAAGTGTAATAAATTTGTTCAGAAGTAAGATTTGTCTATAGCTGACTTCATCACACGTCACAATTACAAAATAATAAAATAAATCCAACTTACAAGAAAAATTGATTAGTTTTTAAATATCAAAGACTATGTTTAAAATAATGGTTTTTAAAAATCATTTATGGAGTAGAATATATTTGGTTTTTAAAAATCATTTATGGAGTAGAATATATTTGACACTGTTATTTGTAGATAAATATTCTGGTAAACTAATCCTATTGCTGGAAATTTAAATGAGTTATTACTTCATTCAGTTCCTCAGTAAATTATTTATTAAAATCCATCTTTAATATTTTTACAAGTAAGTCAAGGTGGTGAACATATCTAATACCCTTCCCCTTTCTAATCTTCCCCACAACAACCACCCTGTGAGGTAGTTGGGTATTGTATTGTGTTTGCATTTGAAATGGACAGTAAAACCAGGCACTTGGATTTTATGTCTTTCTTGGGATGTTTGGTGAAACCTCATGTGTTGTATGACATTGGTTATCCCCACTGCCCCATGCAAATATAATCTAGAGTTGGTCTAAATGTGGAACATTAACTCTTTTTCTCAGTCCTTCTATTTTGGGGTGATAGACGTATCTCATAAGTGAATAAATCAATAAGAATGATGTTATATACATTTTACTAAATTCACATTATGTATTTTGATATCAATTATTTATATTCCAATCTTTCACTAAAGGTACCCAGAGCAATGTATAATATATAGTCATAAAACCATATATTCTAATCAATAAAAATGTCAAGGTCAAGGAAAAAAAATCCAAAGGCTTACCAATATATAATCAAATAGCTAATAGTAGCACAGGTAAAACATGCCAATCATCAAAACTGGCATCAATAGTATTAGTAGTTAAGATCTCATTACAATATCTGGCACCAAGAGGGAACCTGGCAATTATCATTTGGTGTCATGGGCTCTGACCTAAGAAAAGTCTTCATGCTCATTGAATCACCTGAGATTGTAACAAGAATTAGGTCTCTTTAACTGATTATAATCCCTAAGTAAAACTGTATGGAAGCAAGAAGTCCCCAAGATAATCCTTCAGTTTCTGAATATCTTAGTACTAACTTGCATGGACATACTTGATGTGAGGAGATAAGGTGCTTTTTTTTTTTTTTTCAGAGAGTGTCTGCATAACAGATCATGCAGTCTGTTCCATTGGAACAAAGAAATTAACTGACAAAGATTATACAGAACTGTTTTTATCATAAACATTTAGAGAAAAGTTATTAGATTAATGCACTGATCTGATAGCAATCCATCAACTATCTATTTTTTTTTAAATAACAGAGATGGAGAAGAATAGGAGTGAAGAATTAAAAGTCAGCCAAATATGGAACAAGGAAAATTATGCGAAATTGAGAAACTATTTACAGATGAGGCTCTTCAGGATTTCTCTTAGGCTAAATAGATCATTGCAATTCATAGGATGCATGAAAATTCTTGAACTGAGATGAGCGAGAGGCTTTAATCTGGATTATCAGAATCCTTGTTTTGAAATTATTGCTGGAATCCAAGGCTGGTTTTTCATACACAGGAAACTCTAGCATTGAGGAGGCTGAAAAAAAGGCATGGTGGCAATCCCCTGGCCCTTTGTAGTGCCCCGAAACACTGGCAGCATATTGATTATCACTAGCAGATGTATTCATGAAGATACTAGGAATAAAGACTGACTCAAAGGAGATTTTAATTGGGAAGCTGCAGCACCATGGTCAGCAGCACCTTCTTAGATGGCTTGGACTTTGGGGGCAGTGCAGGTAGCCCTCAATTTACAGCCACATTTGAGCCAAAAATTTCTGTTGCTAAGTGAGACATTTATTAAGTTTTTCCCATTTTATGACCTTTGCCAGGTTTTTTAAGTGAATCACTACCATTGCTAAGTTAGTAACCCAGTTGTTAAATTCATCTGGCTTCCCCATTGGCTTTGCTTGTCATAAGGTTGCAAAACGGGATTCCGTGACCCTGGGACACTGCCACCATTTTAAATAGGGATCAGTTGCCAAGCATCCAAATTTTGATCACATGACTATGGGGGTGTTGTAATGGTCATAAGTCTCTTTTTTCAGTGCTCTCGTAACTTTGAACGGTCGCTAAATGAACTATTGTAAGTTGAGGGCTATCTCTATTTCATAATTGGTATGATCTCTTTCACAGTGGAATGTCCAGTGTACTATGCATATTTTTCTACCCTATAATTGAAGAACATTTGGGAGGACCTTGAATTTAATAAAGGCATGACCTTCTTACAACAATCTGAGACTTTTGCAAGCTTTATCTGTGAGAACCTTGGCTGTGCCTGAGGGAGAATTTTGTGAAAAACAGAAAAGATGTAATCTTTGTCATCATATCTGTTTGTTGAAAAGCTTGGCAATGATGGCATCTAAATTGAAAAAAGACAGTAAAATTGGGTTGCAGTATTTTCCGTTTCCTTTCACTTTGAGTTTGTTTAGATGTGGATTTACATGAGCCCCTTCCTCAGAAATTAAAATAAAATAATACTTCTTATAAAGTCAATATATATACACTGTTTTTGATTATTAAAGGTATAAATAATTTTAATGATACCAATTTTATTCATATTCATAAAATCCTCAATTCTTGGCAATTTATTTATTTATTTATTAATCAAAAACAGTGTATATATATTGACTTTATAAGAAGTATTATTTTATTT
>JAEANM010027973.1:0-10448 GCA_017656035.1 Myanophis thanlyinensis
CACACACACACACACATTTTTAAAAAACCCATTACACCTCTAAGACTTTAATTCATTCTTTTTCGGGGTACTTCCCCCCCCCCTTTTAAACAGAAACTAGTTGCACAGATGAAGCAAAATCCACAGGTAAATGCAGATGGCTGTATTATTATTATTTTAATTAAAAGAAGAGTCCCGGTTCCACCGGATTTTAGCTGCGTTGCAATAAGTGCTCTGACCTCAGGAGGAGAAACTTTATCGATAGGAGATCCCTTTGAAGTCCGGGCTGATCTTTGTTACTTTATCTCCATCTCTCTCTCTCTCTCTCTCTCTCTTCATTGTGCCTGATTTTTTTTTCCTTGCGCTTTCGCTCGGAGCCATTCCTAGACACAAGTTTACTTTTAACTAGCTTTAGTTTGCACTTTTTTTTAATCTGCATTTTATTGCCATTTTTACAGAACGGGGATCTTAAGAAACAAATCCAAGAGAGGCAATCGAGAATAGCAGCTCTTAATGAAAAACAAGTAAGAACAATCTCTGATCTCTGCACTGAGCTTCTTCTCTTCCTGGTTTCCCTTCTTTTCTTCTTTTCTTTTTTTCTTCTGGTATTAATAGTACACTTTCTAAACATCTGAAAAGTCCGCGTTGGCTGAGAAATACCTCCATGTGAATAAAACCCTCGGTGTTTATGGTTTTTGTTTTGTTTTTGTTTCTTGGTTTGTTTCTCGGAGTGTTCGTGTGTGTAACTTTAGGTTGGCTAAAGTGAGAAACGGTTTAAATTTAGATCAAGGGTTTATTTTGGTTTTGCTTTGCCTTGAAATGCCTTTATGTGGATAATTCAAAGCGGAGAAAAAGAACGAGGCTGTGGTTGGATCAGTTTTATTTTAATACTCACTCTCGCTCTCATACACACACACACACTCGGGCGTCCATTTTGAGTTGGTCGACATGTTTTAGGAATATGGAAAATTCTTGGGTCTTGGATTAGTTTGTGTTCACTTCCTTCCAAGTGGAATAACTCAAGAGTTGGGAATCGGGAGGCTGAAAACAGCCCCCTTGGAACCTCTGCAGATCCGGATTAGGTCGGAAATGTTTATTTTGTTGGTATGTGATGTGTATATTTTTTCTCTCCCACCCTAACCATCCGTCCATACATTTGCTGTTTTTCTTTCTTTCTTCTCCTGGATGATCTGATGCATTGGCTTTCGGGGGGGGGAGGTGTTTTGCTTGGGACTCCATCTCTTCCCCTCCCCCCTCCTTCCACCTAGTTAGGCAAATCCGAGAGGAAAGTGAAGCGATGCCGAACGAAAGCAAACCTGGTCTGCTCTTCCCCACCCTTCTCCAAACAAACTTTCTTTGTGTGCATGCCTGCGCGCCTGAGTGTGTGTGTGTAAGTGTGTGTGTAAGTGTGTGTGATCTTTGTCAGCACGTCTCCTGCTCTTGCGGTGGAATGACCCTGATGTGTGCTTGCAACGGCTGAGGCTCCTACTTCTTTTTTCCCCACTCCCTCCCGAGCCCCCCTCCCCGCCCCCCCCCCCCCCGCTGCCCGCCACCTTTCCCAGCTGAAAAGAAAGTTGGTCGGCGGGAACGAGTTCCTCGCATCTTAACGGAGCTCGGATGGCTTCGGGTTTTCAGCACCACGAACAGATACCCAAGGAACGCTCCGCCAGCAAACCCACCCACCCACCCGCCCGATCCCCCCTCCCACCCGCCCGATCCCCCCTCCCACAACTCGCCCCCCCCCGCCGTACTCCTCATCCCCCTCCCTTTCCCTTCCCCCTTCCGCCTTCCAACACTCTCGAGCCTGGCCGTGCAGAAACCGACAGCGGGGCGGCTTAAGCCGACGAGCCTGCGATCTGCCGGATTAATGCATCCCCCTCCCCTCCCCTCCCCAACCCTCCCCGCCTCGACAAGCCAACTTTCCCCGGGGCTGCTTCCCCACATCCTTTTGCCCAGATCACCCCCCCCCCCACACACACACACACTCCTAAACCCCCTCCCTCCCTTTCCTTCCTCGTCCTTTGGCGGAATCGATGCCGCGATTCCTTCGGAATGCTGCAGACGGTTTCAGCACCAAAACTTGGAACAGCGCCCCGTCCTTTTTTCTTTTTCCTTTCGTTTTCCTTTCCCTTCCTTTCCAGGGGAGATATTCTTTTCTGTGGAGGAGGGGGTGGGTGGGAGGAGGGAGCGGGGAAGCAAGGAAAAAAAATAAATAAAAATTCCGGGATCGACTTTCGTGCCCGCTTTTCCCAAGGGGTGGAGAGAGAGGAAGAGATCGGGGAAAGGGAAAGGAAAAAGAAAAGAGTGGTGGTGGGGGTGGGGGATTGATCTAGGTCGTGTGTTTTGTAGGATAAAAGATCTGCACTATACAAGCTGTGCACTGGTCTTTATGTGATGGTAAGGGTCCGTGTCTGTATTCCTCCCTCGTTAGCTGGGGGAAAAAAAAAAAGCATGCGGAAGTGTTTGGAAACGTTGCCCGCAGAATGAATGTTTTCGGTTTCCCGGGATTAGAAATCTCAGCATTTCCACTATTCTCCTCCTCCTCCTCCTCCTTCACTCCCCCCCTCCCCGCAACCCTGATTGATCCTCGCCCAGAATTTGCCACCGCTCTCAGTTTATAGTGGAAGCTTCCATTTTGTGACAAAGGGGGTGTTGGTTTCTTCCTAACATGGAGAAAAGTCTGCAGAGTTTTAACGCGGGGCGGGTGAGAAGGAGGAGGAGGAGGAGGGGCTGGTGGCCCATTCATGCTAAGCATTACCATTTTGATTGCTTTGATGCCATTTTGGAGGGGTGGGGGTGGGGAGAGGAGACCCCTGTCAGCAGAGCACAAAGATAAACAAAGATATTTAATCAAATCGGGTAGTTTCTTTTATGGGGGGCGGAGGGAGGGAGGGAGGGAAGAGAATCGTAGAAAACAAGAGGGTAGCTTAGAGCTATTAGTTCTCTTTCTAGCTGGATGAAACAACGTGTTGTATTGATTCTGCACTGAGCCAAGGATTTATTTAAAACAAGGCAGCAGCCTTATTCTGCAAACAATGCATGTTAATGTTTTTTTTTCCTGTTTGATAAGGAACAGTTCGGCTGCCTTAAAATGGACACATCTATTGGATTGCACTTCTCTGTATGATTGTGACTGTTTCAAGGCAATTTACTTTTTTTTTTTTTTTTGGATGCTGATAGTCAAAAAGAAGCAATTTTTTACACGCTGTGCTGGAATTTAGATAAAGCAAAAGACTCATGGCTGGAAAAGAGAACTTGATGCAAGCTTTGGAAGTGGAAGGGACATTTTTAGCATCGTGAAACACTTCCTGGACTAAACAGTAAATTATGGCTCTCTGCCACTCACATTAACAGGCAAATATCGAGTGAACAATTATAGAACAAGCAACCACTACTTGGGTTGAAAAGTCTTGTGTGTTACCCTCTGCCGGTTTTATTGCCCATGGTGAAAGGTTAGATAAGTCTTGAGTATTTTCACATTTCCAAGCCAGGCAGCAAGCCTATTCCAGGGACGGGGCCATGA
Source organism: Myanophis thanlyinensis (assembly GCA_017656035.1). Taxonomy (NCBI): domain Eukaryota; kingdom Metazoa; phylum Chordata; class Lepidosauria; order Squamata; family Homalopsidae; genus Myanophis; species Myanophis thanlyinensis. The sequence goes on from JAEANM010027973.1 coordinate 3,503, forward strand.
ATTTTAAGGCTGAAGGTGTTGAAATTATTGTTCTTTTCTTTGAGGAAAGATAAAAAAGCATATTTTCCCCCTAATCCTAACCCTCCCTGAAAGAGGATGCTTCATATGAGCTCTGTGCTGGTGTTGAATGAATGCAGGATTTTCCCCCTGTGAGTGGAGATTGTGAATATGGAAATGTTCTGGAGGCATTTTGAAACCCAAATTGCTTTTATTTGCTCCTCTCTCCCTGACATTGTTTTTCCCCCCCAAAAAAATTTAAAATTAGAAGTGGGATCTTGATGATCTGGGAGAGTGGCATGGAATTTAAAAAATAAAATAAAATAAGCAATAATAAAATGTCTAACTTGCAAAGTTCTGCAGGAAATTAGGTGCCTTTACCTTATTCCATTGGGCTGCCCGCTTGTACCTAGTACAACGTTTCTCAACCTCAGCAACGTAAAGATATGAGGACTGCATTTCCCAGAATTCTCCAGCCAGTCATGCCGGCTGGGGAATTCTGGGAGATGAAGTCCAGACATCTTTAAGTTACTGAAGTTGATAAACTCTGATCTAGTGGCTGAATGCTCAGTGCTTCAAAAAACATTAGTAGTAATTCTTTCACCAAGAATTTATATCATTTTTTTAAAGCCTTAAAATAGATTTCATGTCCCTGCCCCCCTTCTTCTGATTGATCCACCATGACTTCCTTGAATAACCGTAGGTTCTAAGATTTCTCCATACTGTTGTTATAAATTATGGACAATTTCCTCTAATTCTCATTTCCCCAATTAAAAATCTTCAGGTTTTCCTATTTATCCCAACCTACCAGTAATTTGGAATGGCCCTTCGAAGGCCCAAGTGTATAAAATTTATTGAACTACTTGTAATTGCCTGATTATTGGTGTTTCGAAAGTAAAGTTTGTGAGACATGTTGTGTATTTTTCTTACCTAGTCAGGAGGCTCATCCCTTTAAAATATGTCTATATAGGATCTACAAGTCATCTACAAGTCCCACCTGTCTTCATGCCATTATTTCTCTCCATTGTTTTCCAAGAACCCAGCTGAGACAGTGATAACTCTTCCATCTTATGACACTGAACTGAATATATTTTGGTCTGCTACGAATCTATTTATAATAATTTTTTGCTTAAATGTGCAATTGCCATACTTGCTTCTGATGCATCAAAGGCATATTTTATTATTATCTGTTCACAACAATGAGAAGTCACAGCTGCCAGTTCTTTAGCTGGTGTAGACCTTAATATGCATCACATTCTATCCAACAATGTAGGATGTGATATTGTTTCAGCGTGGTATACTGTTATGTGGAAATCCAAGCAGTGTGGCCTTTTGCAATTGACAGATGGAAATCGTGTCAATGCACAGATTTTCTAAGTACCATCCAAGATTTTTCAGTATGGCACCCAGTGTGCGAATAATCCCTGGTACCACCTTGGCCAGTTGATGTCATAAGCGTTCGGCTTCAATTTTAAGATCTTGATATTTTGTGAATTCCATTTTTTGTCTTCTATTTTACTATCTCCTGGTCAAATATCTGCACTTTCTTCTTTTCAACCAGTTATTATTTATTAAATTTATATGGCACCCATCTTGCAGTTCAAGGTGACTTAAATATTGTGTGTTCGGAGCCAAGATTTTATCAGTTTCTTTTGGAAATCCACAATATTTTAACCTGCTCATTTGGACTACTTTTTCAATGTTTTTGTTCCTAATTATGAATGACTAATTTTTCATTATCTCCTCCCTCATGACAATTGCATGTTGTAGCTATTATGGTGGGGATGATGATGATGATGATGTGTGGGTAATCTACATCTAGATTCACAGTCTAAGAGACTGATGGTAATTTAATAAGTCAAGTTGTAACCAAGGACCTAAGAATTAGTAAGGTAGTACTGAAGAATATAGGCCCCGAGTCCTTCGGGAGAGGAGGCGGTATAAAAAATCCTGAAATAAAAATAAATAGGCAGTTCTAGCAGAATGGGTTTTTTCATGAAATTAGGGTGTTCAGGTCTAATAAATTAAATATTTCCAAATATCAAGGAATTCCGTTAGATATCAGTTATGATTGGTATAACAATGGAATACTTTTTTCATAAATGCTCAATTTCGATTTGCAAGTTCCAGCATTTCATCATTTTTCCCAATTGTTTTTCCTCAAGCCTAGCATCTCCTAGGATAGCAAAATCAATGAACCAGACTTTCTTCTTTTCAATAACTGTTATATGTTATGAACAAGAGGCCTGTCTGTTTGGATCTTTAGTTCACATAAGGCCTTAACTCACTCACTTTTTCAAACCGTCTCAATTTGATGGTCCCACTAGTTTTTACTACATTCAGATCCAAACCTCTGTCAAAGTTTCTGATGAATAATTCTGGCAACTCACTCAAGATGCTGCTCACAGTTTCTGAAAATTTGCTGCAACCATTGATCAAATATATTGCTTCATTCTTTTTTACTAGAAAGGTATGATTTGCTATTGTTGAATATTACTTGTATTATTGGCTCAAGGTTGACGCGGCCTTCCTTCCTTCCGAGGTCAGTAAAACGAGGACCCAGATTGTTGGGGGCAATGTGCTGACTCTGTAAACTGCTTAGAGAGGGCTGTAAAAGCGCTGTGAAGAGGTATATAAGTCTAAGCGCTATTGCTATTCCTGTAGGATTTGATAGAATGTTGAGGTTGAAAGAGTCAATTGTGCAGTTGAGGTTCTGCCTGTTTTTTTTGCCTATGTGATCATAAAAGTATGGCTGCCATCTTGACTTTCTTGACCATTTATACAAGTGCAACTTTGCTTAATCCTATACTGTACAGTTGTTATCGGAAACTAGGTGTTCACTTTTTTTTATGTCTAGGATTTCAGTCTGATTTGTTAAATAGACTTCATTATGAAAAAAAAAAGAGCGAATGGTCTCCAGGAACATTATGAAATATTTTGAAGGAGAGCATCTATCAAAAATATGCATTTATTGCAGAAATCAGACCATCGTTAGCTTCTGTAATTAAGAGGGTTTAAATGCTTTACTTTTATAGACATTTTAAAAGCCTTAGATAGTTTCAGTATTATTGTTCGAGAATGGCCTAGGGCCATGATGGAGAACCTATGGCATGGGTGCCATAGGTGGCATGCAGAGCCATGTTGCTGAGCACACAAGCCATCAGCCAATTTACCTCCAGCTAAGCATGCACATGCGATTGCACATGCACACATGCATGACTGCAGAGACCTAGCTGGTCTTCGGGCATCCGCTGTGCAAGCGCGCGATTGCAGCAGGAAATCTAGCTGGTCTTTGGAGTTCTTCTGCGCATGCACAGGTGATTGCTCATGTGTGCGTGAGTGCTTGCATGCAGCATGCATGCACGGCACGTGCAAAAGCTGCATGCTTGCACAGATGGTGCGGTTGCACAAGCAGCGCACGTGGAGGAGCTGCACGCAAGTGCAGATGGCACGCATGAAGCACATACTTTTTGGCATTCGGTAAGTAAAAGGTTTGCCATCACTGGCCTAGGACTAGCTTGCTATCTCTAGAGAAGTACTTCTCAATCTTGGCCACCTGAAGATATGTGGACTTTTACTTGCAAACTTTTGGAAGTTGAAATCCACATGTCTTCAGGTTGCCAAAGTTGAGAAACACTGCTCTACTAGATCTTTCCCCTTGTCTCCTGAACTTGAAATCCTTTTGGAGAGTTGAAGTAGATTCTCATACTGCCTGGAGCTGATGGGACATGTGGTTAGTCCTAGGGCAGGAACCTCCATCCTGACTTTTTTGACCTCTCTGGAGCATGCCTCTTTAAAACTTCAGTGAAATGTGGTACCGGTTGATAATAATAACATAGGCAATGCCTCTTTAACCAAACAGAGTATGTGATGGCTCTTTTATTGTTCCAGTTGCTTTACATCTTGAAACCACACTGCCAGCCTAGCAGATGTAACATTTTTATCTATACTGCTGCTAAACATGCTTGTGTTTGTAAACAAAGCCCCTTTCCTAAAAATGCAGAATGATTCTTCCACAGCACATCTGAAATGTTCAGTTTCATGTTTTCCGTATGTTTTCCAAGCCTTGCTCAGCTACCCTTGCTCCTTTCTCTAATATGTGACTTAGTAATTGTACAATTAAACTCTAACCTGACAATTAGTATTGCCTGGTAAACTCCGGTTTTTTTGGGGAAGCCAGTGAAAGTATTGCTGTGTTTGCTTTGCTGATGAACTGTGGATTCAGACAACCCTATCCCAGAACAGCACATTACAAGTACATTTACTTAAAAGGCATAATCTATACATCACTCGAGTGTGTGTTCTCTTCATTTCTTAGCTATTATTTACTATCTGTACAGAAATCAACTGTAACTGCTGGTTTTGTCATTGAGGGTGGTATATCTGGACTGAGGCTGGCAAATATTTGCATGGATGCCTGGGGAAGTCCACACATCTTAAGGTTGCCAAGTTGAAAAATTACTTGTCTGGTGCAAAGGAGGAATAACTCCACTTTCTGGAATATGCAGGTCATAGCAAGGAGCTATGTTATAGCAAGGTTGCACATATTACTCAAATAATGTATGTGAAAGAAATTTCAACATTTCAAAGAGTGGTGGAAAGACAGAGGTTTGACTGGTCCTCTTAAAAGCTATTCATATTCCATACGTTGTTTGTTATTCACATAATAAGAAAGTTAATGTTTAAATTTTGGTTAGAAGCAGATTTCCCCCCCCCCAAGTAAACCTTTTAAAAATCAAAGGCAGTGTAAGCCTACCTTCTTTTTGAGATAACTTTGCAATTTGTACATAGCTACCCTTGGGAATTTTGCATTTGAAATGGTTACAAAGCTCAAGAACCTTCTAAGCGTCAGTTAAATAATCCCACCCACCCACACATTTCACGGAATGAAGTTCTTCCATATCTTTTTATATTTTCAGTGGGATATTTGTTTCAGTTTTCATCCTTAGCAGCTTGTCGTGAATCGTAAGATTATATTTACACTAAAATGGAAAAGCACATTCTGAGAATGTTGAGATCAGTTGCAGGTGAAAAGAAATATTTTCCTCTGAAATCTTGGAATACTTTCCTTTTAGGCTAATTGTTGTACCAAGCTCTGTAGTTCTTCTCTAAGTTTATGTATTCATATGTATCCATGTATGTGCATATGTGGATATTTCTTCCATAAATGACAAGGAAAACATTTCTTTTTTAAAAGCATCTGTTGTAATGCAGCACTTGGAAATGCCAGAAAAGGGAATGCAGCGTCTTTTGTAACTATTTTAAAAGTATTTGCTGTGATATTTTGGACCACTTCAAAAAAAAAAAAACCTGCTGTCAGAACAGGATAATTGATTTCAGTGAACTTTGAATGTCTTCAGTTCGATGACTAGAGTGATCACAGGATGCTTCATTAGGGGTTACTGACAAGTCTCAGCAATCTTCCTGGTTCTGGTTTGCCATGAGCTGGTATTCTGTGTACTGCCATTGTCTCCCCAGAAGAATGAAACTCCGACCATATTGCCATGTCTTGTCCTGTGCTTGAAGACATTTATATCTTGGGATTATTTTTTTTTCATCTGGCAGTGAACCAAAATTGAATCTTAAACAGTTGATGTTTGATCACCTGGACTCTGATTTTAAGTTTCAAGTTTCAAGTTTATTAAATTTATATACCGCACCCTCTCCCAAAGGACTGGGGCAGTTTACAGCAAGTAAAATACATAGAAATAACAATTAAAAACCAATATAAAATAATTAAATTTGCTGATATATATTAAAAATTACAGTTAAGATTATAATAAAAATAAATATAAAATTAGAGTTAAATTAGAGTTTAAGTTGGGGCACACTTAATCTTAGTTCTCTTGTAAGTTTAAAATAACTTGCCGTTTAGGCTTGCTATGTAACTATCTAGCTGTTAAAATTACACAGTGTAACACAATTTTTGTTTCTGAGTAATCAATATAATTTTCTAATTGGTTCTATCATAAAACCATGAAAAAAAACCTTACTTCCCTGCAAAAACATCGCTTTTGTGATCAGGAGAACGAAAAGTTGGAATTTACGTACTGTAATTAAGAAAACGTACAAATTTAAATTAAATCAATTGTTGTTTTGTTCAGAACTTTGCTTAAAACCATCAGATTGCAATCATATCTCTGGCATCTGGTGGCATTTTTCAGAACCTCGTATGTTACTTTGTATGGGAGTTTATTGCTTGAATACTTAGCAGCTTGGTAAAGTAATTGCTTACATTACTTTCAGTTCCACCATCAGCAAAATCAAGATGGCGATTTTATGCACCACCCATAAAAACATGTGGCGTTTCTTTTTCAGTTTAACATTTTTATTGCGTTATAAGATAGAATAAGATACAAAATACAAAAGTAAATTGGAAAACGATGAGGAGGAGGAAGATGGGGAAGAGAAGTGAGGAAGGATAAGAAAAAAAGAAAAAGGGGCATTGACTTCCGACTGTCTCTGTTTTAGTAAAATAAGGCTTCAACGTCAAATCACAACTTTTTAGTTTTTTTTGTAATAATACAAACAAGCCATTTCTATAAAGATCTATCAGTCTAATCGGTAAATCCCAAAATCAAAGTTTCGTTTTTTTTTCCCGCTTCAAGCACAAATTTCAGAAGCTGTCTCCATGTTGGAACAAAAGCACTCATATTCTGTTCTTTAATCAAAATAGTCAATTTTGCCATTTCAGCCAACTCCAAAAAACATGCAGAGCTTCTTCTGCCCCATCATAGCTGTTGCTATCTTGACTTCTTTTTAAATTATCCTACATTGCAAACATATGTGACCATAAGGGTTTGTCTTAAAAGTGGGTAAAATGCAGGCATATTGGATTTATTTTATGTTAACAACCCCACCACCCATCCCCCAAACCAGGGGTGGGCAATTACGGCTCCTTCATGACTTGTGGACTTCAACTCCCAGAATTCCTGAGCCAGCATGGCTG
>JAEANM010027974.1:0-10447 GCA_017656035.1 Myanophis thanlyinensis
ACTTACTTTGATCTTGGACCTTGGTTATGCCTGCCTCAAGAGCCATGTAGTTTTATTGTTGACGTTTTTTAAAAAAAAACGCTGCAAAATTCGGGATATTATGTCCTTGTTTTCATTGTAGCTGGCATACATTGTAGAGGCGGGCATAACCAAGGTCCAAGATCAAAGTAAGTGGTATCTTGAGTTAATTTAGACCTTGGAGGATGGGAATAATATCAGTTTGCATAAGTTTGAAAAAAAAAAGTCTAATTTGAAGAGGCCTATTTCCCTGGTTGTCCAATAGTTCTTTATATCTTATCATTTTTTCTTTTTCTAAGATATTCAGATATATTGTTGCTTCCATGGGCAAAACCCAGCATGGCAATTTTACATAAGGTTTCTCTTTTACCTTCCCCCATATTCTAATCAGTTATTTGATGTCGAAAGAAGTATGAATGTGCTTTATTACACTTGTCCCATAGAAAGGCATGTTGGCCTGCTTGCAAGTCATGTCCTATTGTCAAAATCCTTTTATTTTCTAATTTTCCCAGTCTTTGATCCATAATAACCCCACTGCCTGATAATATAATTCCCATTTTGGGAGCCCAAGGCCCCCTCTACTTCTGCTATCCTGAAATATTTTTATATTTATTCGGGGCTTCTTACCCAGCCATACAAATTTCTTAATTATCCTATTTAGTTTTTTAAAAAAAATTCTTTCTAGTTTTATTGGAGCTGTTTGAAATAAATACAATAATTTTGGTAATATGTTCATTTTGATTGTAGCTATCCTCCCCAATAATGATAATTGCAATTTCCCCCAAATTTCTAGATCTTTTCTCAATTGTTGTATCAATTTTGTATAATTATCTTTTTTTATTGTATGCATCTTCCTATGAGCGAAATTCCTAAGTATTTGATCCTTTTCTCAATTTGCAATCCCAATTTTTTTTCCAGTTCTTTTTGTTTTTTTGTTAAAATTTTCACTAGCATTTTGGTTTTTCCTTTATTAATTTTCAGTCCTGCCATCATCCCATATTTTTCTATTTCCTTCATCAATCAAAAATTGCTTTTTATATATTGTCTGGATCATTGCTTCAAATTTCTCTCCAAATTTCATATTTTTTAATCTGGTGGATCATAAACTGCCAATTAAGATTATCAAAAGTTTTCTGGGCATCTAAAACATCAGGGCTGCCTGTTTCTTGGGGTGTGCTTCATAGTATTCTAACATATTTAACATTGTTCTGGTATTGTATCTGATTTGGCTTTTAGGTAAAAACCTATTCTGATCTGGATGTATTATTCCATTTAATACTAGTTTCAACCTTTCCACCATTATACGAGGGTTATCCACAAAATAGATTACGTTTTGCGATAGAAAAAAAAACAAAGTGTAAGAAAAATTTTTATTATATACAATTGAAAGTGACACTTAAATACTACTTTTCAACATATTCGCCAAACAAATTGAGGCACTTATCATAGTGGTGAACAAGCTTTGTAATGCCATTGTCATAAAATTCAGCCGCCTGAGACTTGAGCCAGTCAGTCACGCCCACCCGTAGTACCGCAGTTTCGCTATTCATCATGAATATTAGTTCGGCCATTTTTAAACTTAATGCACCATTGGCGCACTCCACCTTCACTGATAATGTTGTCCCCGTACACTTCACACATTTCCCGAAAAATTTCAATCGGTTTATGGTTTTTTGCCAACAAAAACCTTATCACTGATCGCACCTCACAACTCATGGGATTTTCAATTGCAGCACACATTTCAAATGTTTGCTGTGAAATAATGGGCAATGATACGAACCTCCCACTAGCACGACTAGATGCAGACAGAGTGGCGGACGCACAGACCAAAGATGGCCACGCTAGCTCTGCCTCTTCTTGCTACAGACGAAAACGTAATCTATTTTGTGGACAGCCCTCGTAGTTGTAACTATTTTATAATCCACATTCAGTAGAGAGATTGGCCTATAATTTTTTATCTGTTTGCTATCTGTGCCTCCTTTTGGAATGATAGAAATATAAGCCTGTCCAGGAATCTGGAATTTTTGCTCCTTCCAATACATCATTATACACTTTCAACAGCACCAGTTCAAAGTTTTCATATAAATTTTAATATAACTCCCCGGGTAGACCATCTGGCCCTGGAAGTTTTCCATTCTTTTGTTTCTACACTGCACTTTTTAATTCTGTAGCAGTTATCCCTTTGTTTAGTATTTCCATCTGCCGTTCTAATTCCTGTAAACCGTTCTCTTTTAAATAGCTTTTTAAATCCTCCTCTTTCAGTTTTTCTTCTTTATATAATTTCTCAAAAAAAAAAAAAAGAATTATGTATTTCTTTTTTCCATTCTATAGTGTACCTTTCCATTGTCATCCTGATATTCTTGTATCAATCTTTTTCCCTTTCCTTTTTTAATTTATAGGCTAACCATCTACTGGGTTTGTTAGCATGTTTGAAAAAAAAATTGTTTTACCATTTTCCGTTCTCTTATCCTTTCTTCCTATTCCACTCTATTTAATTTATGTTTAGCTAAAACAATTTTCGCCTTAATTCCTCCATCTCCAGGCTATTTTTGTAAGCCTGGTTCTAATTTTTTTAATTTCTTCCTGGGGTGCATTTTGCTTGTGCCTTTTCTCCTTGTTTCTTTTGGCTGTATTAGCTATTGGTATTTCCCTTAAATAAGCTTTGGCCATGTCCCATATGATTTGTGGCAATGTCAGTTGTTTTGTATTTTCTTGGAAGAATAGAACAATTTATTTATTTTTCTTGAGACAAATTCTTTTTCTTCTAAAATTTGAGAGTTCAGTGTCCATCTATTTCCAACTCTTTGTTGTGCTTTCCAAATTACTTTCAAGGGATTGTGGTCAGCCCAAGTATTTGGCAATATCACGATTTTTTTCTATGTCAACACCTATTTCCTTATTCGTCCATATCATATCTCTCTGAGATCAATATTTACGTGGTTTTGAGTAGTAAATATATTCCATCTTTTCTGGGTTTAATTCTCTCCATTGATCAAGCAAATTAAATTCATGTGCCATGGCAAAAAAGAGCCCTGGCAATGTTTTCCATTTTATTTTCATTACTGTTGGTGTGCTCTTTCTTTCCACCTACCACTGCGTTAAAGTCTCCTACTATGCAAATATCTCCTTGTCCTATTTCTATAATTTTTTTCATATACTGTAGTTTATTATAAAATTCCTTTTGGTTTTCATTTGGTGCGTAGATCGTCACCAGCAGTAATGTCTTCCGTTTGATTCACAATTCTAGTATTAGAATTCTTCCCTCTGGGTCTCGGTATTTTATTTTGGTCTGTATATCTTCTCTAATGTATACAGCTCTTCCCCTTTGTTTCTGATTTGCTAGTGCCATATATAAATTTCCTAAATTTGAGAATTCTAAACATTTTCTGTGTTGCTCTTTAATGTGGACTTCCTGTAAACATATTATATCTGTCTTTTGTTTTACTAATTTTGTCAAGGTCTGTTTTCTTTTGACAGGGGAGTTAAGTCCGTTTATATTAATTGATAATAAACTAATTCCTTCTTCCATTGTTTTGTCTATATGCGTTTTTGTTCTTTGTTAAATCCTGCATTCCTGTGCAATCTAATTCTCAGTCCTACTCCCTCTTCTTCTTGTTGTCTCTTGTCTTCATTCCTTCTGTTTTTTCTTCCCCTTCTTCTATTTTTTGTTGCTGATCTTCCATACTTCTAGGTTCTATTTCCTCCTTGCTGCTACATTTTTCTCCCCTTCTATTTGATCTTGTAATCTTTGTGCCTTCTCTAGGTCATCTATTTTAATTTTTTTCCCCTGCCACGTTACCCGCATTCCTTCTGGTATTAACCATCTGAATAGAATGTTTCTTCTGGCTAGTAATGTAGCAAGGAGGTGATAATCTCTCCTTTGTTCCTGTACTCTTTTTGGGACTTGTTTTAATAGCTGGCTTTCATTGCCCTTGAAAATCATCAGTTCATACCTTATGATCTTATATACTATATCTCTGACCTTCTTTCTTGCAAATTGTATAGGTACTTCATGGGGGAGTTTGTTACGTCTGGCATAATTCATGTGGATGTGGTACACTTCATCAATTTCTGACAATATTTCTTGTTTTTCCCTCTGTAACGCATCTGCAATCAACTCTGTCATGGTGTTGCCCAGGTCTTCTTTCTTCTCTTCTGTCACATTTTGGAACCTCGGGTAAAATGCGGCCCTGTCCATTGCCAGATGGATGATTGATTCTTCTAATTCCTTGGTCATTTCATAAGATTTCAAGGTGTGTAACATTTGTGGATGAACAAAAAGAGAAAACCAAGAGGGTTGCAAGCAAGGAAACAGCTATGCCTGGCTGGACTGTGCCAATCCAGGGTATACTTAAAGAATACAGAGATTTAGCCGAAGTTTTCAGCGAAGAAGGCTCCAACAAACTCCCCCCCCCTTGTGTGCCACAGATTACACCATTGAAATCCTACCAGGGGCTAAACTTCCCAAACCAAAAATGTATAGCATGACCTGTAGGGAATTAAAAGAATTTAGAGCTTTCATGATAAAAACCTAGATAAGGGTTTCATCAAACTAATCTGACCCAAAATTGCCACCCCAGAACTATTCCATGAGAAAAAAGATGGCACTTTGCACCTTTGCATGGATTATAAAAATCTGAACACTGTGAATGAGGAAAATGTGTATCCCCTCCTCCTCATGGAGGATATGCTGGCCCACCTATCTAAGGGGAAAATTTTATTGAAGTTGGACTTAAGGGAGGCTTATTATTGAATCAGAATAAGACGGGGGACAAATGGAAAACGACTTTTAATGCACCCCAGGCTGCTACCAATTTAAAGTACTCCCATTTGGATTACAAGGTGCTCCAGCCATCTTCATGCAATAAATGAGGTACTTCATGAACATTTATACAAAGGGGTCCTGGTTTACTTACATGACATTTTTAATATACACGGAAACAAAAGCTGAGCACCTAAAACTAGCCTGAGCAGTCCTAAACAAACGCTGATCAGCCAAGCTCAACACCAAACTTTCCAAATGCAAATTCCACCAAATAAAGGTAGACTATTTGGGGTATTGAATTTCCCACGAAGGCGTGGAAATGGACCCAAAAAAGGTGCAAGCAATGATTGATTGGGCACCACTACACACACACACAAACAATTACAAAGTTTCTTAGGGTTTGCAAATTTCTATCACCAATTCATCCCTGCATTCGCACAAATTGCCCTCCCATAACCAACCTATTGAAAACTAAAAGGGAGAATAAGCCAAAACCTTACCATTAAATTGGACAATAGAATGCCAAACTGCATTTGAAAAGCTCAAACAATTGTTTTCAGCTGAACTGGTTTTAAAACACTCAAACCCAGAAAAACTGTTTATCATACAAGCAGATACCAGTGACGTGGCGGTAGGGGCTGTCTTGCTTCAAAGAAATTAGCAAGAACTACAACTTTGTGCTTACACCTCTAAAACATTAAATGACACAGAACAGAGGTGGGCCATCTGGAAAAAAGCATATGCAGTGTGCTGGGCACTCCTGACTTGGAGACACTTCTTGGAGGGAAATAAAAACCCCTATAAGGTTTAGACTGACCTGCAGCCAAAGTAATCACCAGGGCACAGGCCAAACAAGAGTTGCCTACAGATAATGCCACCACCCAAGCATTCAAGCAAGCCCTAATGAAGGATGGTTTCAGATACAAAACTGTTTGCTTGCTTAAAGATGACTTAGCTTGGGTGGCAGGAAAACTATATATCCCTGCCAGCCAAAGACTGCACCTGATGAAGATATACAATGACTCCAAACAAGCGGGACACTTTGGATTTGTAAAAACCCTGCACCTCATCAAATGACTATTTTGGTGGCCATCCTTCAAGAAAAATATAGAAAGCTACATTGCCAGTTGCTCTCTCTGTGCTGCAGTGAAAAGACAACAGAGAAAGACCCCTGGACATTTGCAAATTATTGCCGAACCTTCAGCAGAGATCTCCATGGATTTCATTGTTGAACTGCCAGAAAGTGTGGGAAATACTGTCATTTGGGTAGTAACAGACCTGTTCTCCAAACAGGTCCACTTTATCCCCTGCCAAAAAATCCCAACAGCCAGGTTACTGGCAAAATTGTTCTGACCCACATTTACCATTTCCATGGCATCCCACAAAGAATCATTTCTGATCAGGGAGTTCAATTCATTTCAAAATTTTGGAGGGCATTCCTAAATCTGCTGGAAGGGAGGGCATCTGGCATAAAAACATGCCAAATTTAAACAAGCAAATCATCAGTAATAATTCCAAACCGGATCGGTTGAGGCCCGGGTTAACAACGAATGCCACCAGTGCTTTTGACCTATAAGGAGCTGGCAGAAATTGGATTACTGTTGGTCGAAGAAGAAGATGAGGCAGAAAGATTCGTAGACAGAGAGAGAAGAGGAAAGGCAGGAGTATAGGTTAAGAATAGAGACTCTTAACTTTGGCATAATGACAGGGAAAGGTGGAGAGCTGGCAGACATGATGCAGAGAAGGAAGTTAGATATACTGTGTGTGTGCAGGACATCAGGTGGAAGGGTAGCAAAGTATGTAGTATTGGAGGGGGATACAAACTGTTTTATTATGGTGTGGATAGGAAGAGAAATGGAGTAGGAATGATCCTGAAGGAAGAGCTTGTGAAGAATGTTTTAGAAGTGAAGAGTGTCAGGGTGATCCATTTGAAGTTGGAAATTGAAGGGGTAATGTTGAATGTAGTCAGTCGTTATGCTCCACAGGTAGGATGTGAGTTAGAAGAGAAGGAGAGATTCTGGAGTGAGTTAGATGAGGTGATGGTGAGTATTACTAGAGGGGAGAGAGTGGTGATTGGGGCAGACTTCAATGGGCATGTTGGTGAGGGGAACAAAGATAATGAGGAGTTGATGGGTAGGTTTGGTGTTAAAGAAAGGAACCTAGAAGGACAGATGGTGGTGGACTTTGCTAAGAGGATGGAAATGGCTGTAGTTAATACCTATTTCCAGAAGAGGGAGGAACATAGAGTTACATGTAAGCGTGGAGGTAGCAGTACACAGGTAGACTACATGCTATGTAGATGAGGCAATCTGAGAGAGATTAGTGATTGCAAAGTGGTGGTAGGAGAGAGTGTAGCCAGACAGTATCAGATGGTGATGTGTAGGATGACTTTGACAGGACAAAGAGGAGAGGAAAGATAGAGAAGACCAACTGGTGGAAGTTGCAAAAGGAGAATGTTGTGAGGAATTCAGAGAGAAGTTGAGAAAGCCTTTGGGTGGTCAGGAAGAACTCCCAGATGACTGGGAAACTACAGCAGAAATGATCAGGGAGACAGGTAGAAGGGTGTTAGGTGTGTCATCCAGAAGGAGGAAAGAAGGAAACATGGTGGTGGAACAAGGAAGTACAGGACAGCATCCAGAGGAAGAGGCTAGCTAAAAAGAAGTGGGACATAGAAAGGACTGAAGACAGTAGACAGGATTACAAAAAATTGCAGTGTAGAGTGAAGAGGGAGGTGGCAATGGCCAAACAGAAAGCATATGATGAGTTGTATGCCAGGTTAGAAATGAGGGAAGGTGAGAAGGACTTGTACAGATTAGCGAGACACAGAGATAGAGATGGGAAGGATATGCAACAGATAAGGGTGATTAAAGACAGAGATGGAAAGGTGCTAACAAGTGAGGAGAGTGTGCAGAGAAAATAGAAGGAGTATTTTGAGGAACTGATGAATGAGGAAAATGAAAGGGAAAGAAGAGGGGGAAGAGGTGAATATTGTAGGACAGGAAGTAGCAAAGATTAGGAAGGATGAGATGAGGAAGGTACCAAGGAGAATGAAGAGTGGAAAGGCTGATGGTCTGGATGACACACCTGTGGAGGTGCGGAAGTGTCTAGGAGAGACAGCAGCGGAGTTTCTATCTAGTTTGTTCAACAGGATTGTAGAGTGAGAAGATGCCTAAGGAATGGAGGAGAAGTGTTCTAGTGCTAATCTTTAAGAACAAGGATGATGTGCAGAGTTGTAGCAACTACAGAAAGTTGATGAGCCACACAATGAAGCTATGGGAAAGAGTAGCGGAAGCTAGGCTAAGAAAGGAAGTGGATATCTGTGAGCAGCAGTATGGCTACACGCCCAGAAAGAGCACTATGGATGCAATTTTTGCCCTGAGAATGTTAATGGAGGAGTATAGAGATGTCAGAAGGAGCTGAATTGTGTCTTTGTGGATTTAGAAAAAGCATACGACAGAGTGCCAAGAGAGGTACTCTATGAGGATGTCAGGAGTGGCAGAGAAGTATGTCAGAGTAGTTCAGGATATGTATGAGAGGAGTGCAACAGTAGTGAGATGTGCTGTAGGCCAGACAGAGAGGTTCAAGGTGGCGGTGGGGCTACATCAAGGATTGGCTCAGAGTCCCTTCTTGTTTGCTATGGTGGTGGACAGGTTGACAGATGAGGTCAGACAGGAATCCCCATGGACAATGATGTTTGCAGATGACATTGTGATCTGTAGTGAGAGCAGAGAGTAGGTGGAGGAACACCTGGAAAAGTGGAGATATGCTCTGAAAGAAGAGGAATGAAAGTCAGTCATAGTAAGACACAATACATGTGTGTGAACAAGATGGAGGGAAGTGTAACAATGAGGTTACAGGGGGCTGAGGTCAAGAAGGTGCAGGAGTTTAAGTTTTTGGGGTCAACAGTCTAGTGTGACGGGGAATGTTGAAAAGATATGAAGAGGTGAGTGCAGGTGGGTTGGAATGGGTGGAGAAAGGTGTCAGGAGTGTTGTGTGATAGAAGAGTATCAGCAAGAATCAAAGGAAAGGTGTACAAGACAGTAGTGAGACCAGCTGTGCTGTATGGGTTAGAGACTGTATCAGTGAGGAAAAGACAAGAGGCAGAGATGGAGATAGCAGAGATGAGGATTTTGACATTCTTTTTAGCAGTGACCTGGATGGACAAGATTAGGAATGAGCACATCAGAGGGACAGCTCAGGCTGTTTTGGGGACAAGGACAGAGAGGACAGATTGAGATGGTTTAGACATGTACAGAGGAGGGATAGTGGTTATATTAGTAGAAGAATGTTGGAGATGGAGCTGCCAGGCAAGAGGTCAAGAGAAAGGCCAAAGATGTGAATTATGGATGTGCTAAAAGAGGACATGAAGTTAATTGGGGCAAGAGTAGAGGATGCCAAGGATAGAGTTAGGTGGAAACAGATTATTCACTGTAGTGACCCCTAATGGGAACAGCCGAAGGAAGAAGTTCCTAAGCCTGCTGGGAACTGCCCAGTGTTTAAGCTCCTCCCATCTCTCACAAACAAATGGAAGGGTGGAATGCACTAATGGCAACCTAGAACAATATTTAAGATGTTTTATTAATTACCAGTAGGATAATTGGACTGACCTCTTGCCTTTTGCTGAAGTTCCATTCAACAACTCCATACACTCCAGTACAGGATTTACACCATTCCAAGTGGCTACAGGCCAAAATTTCACTGCAATGCCAGAATCCACCCAGAACCCACCATCCCCTCCCTTAAGGAGTGGATGAAAAACTTAGAAGCCACAGGGCCAGTGGTATGACTGGCCCTGACAGAAGCTAGAGCAACTTTCAAACTCCAGGCAGACAAGAGAAGAATGGAACCTAAACTATTCAAAGTAGGGGATAGAGTCTATTTATCCACTAAATTCGTACAGTTACTAAAACCCTCGAAGAAATTGGGATCCAAATTCATAGCACCTTTCCCTATCACCAGAGTTATCAACCTGATAATTGTAGAACTGCTTCTTTCCAAAACACTTAGACGTCCACTGTCCACTGTATTTCACTGCAGCTTACTCAAACCAGAAGTTACCTCCTCTCTCAGACCACCTACACCCATGCCTTATATTCCCATTATAGTAGAGGGAAAACAACTTTGAAATTAAATAAATCCTCGACTCCTGCACACAGTGGGGTTCTACACAATATCTGGTAGCATGGAAACACCTACCTCCATCTCAAAATGAGTGGGTAGCCAAAAAACACATTAAAGCTCCTACACTTTTAAGGAAATTCCATCTTCAATACCCTCACAAACCATGTAAACATAGTGTAACATTGTCTTTGTTTTTTTTAGGTGGATTTTCTATTTTTTTTTAAGGAGGGCAGAATGTCAGATCCCTATTATGATTCTGCCATTCTTCTGGGAAATGGGGGACCCTGGATGTGTTACATAGTTTATTTCTTTCTTCCTCACCCTTTCACACTATGTAACGTTTCATTTTATAACCTTTATCATAGCTCCAAAGCACGCTGAGATTTTCTCATCTTTCGGGGAATAAAAGGGGAGTGAGGGCCATGTGGGTTGTATCACTCCAAAAGTGGCAGAAGATTACTGTCAAGGTTCCACACAACATCAGCAATGTAATTAGAACTCCAAAAAGACAAAGTCCAAGGAATAAGATTTTATTGAAGACAT
>JAEANM010027975.1:0-10447 GCA_017656035.1 Myanophis thanlyinensis
TCCAGACTCAGCGCCGTGGCTAGACTGAGAAGCAAGAAGCTTGTTCCCTCTTGCTGGAGCCGCTTTTTTCCCCATTTTCCCGGACATGACATCTCCACTTTTATGTCCAGTCTGGGGAGTCCGGGTAAATTTATAAAATTTATAAAACCCACCCGGACGCCCCGGACTGGACGTAAAAAGACGACATGTCCGGGCAAAAGAGGACGGTTGGTCACCCTAATATGAATCATCTTATTGAGCTGAAGCCAAGCTGTTTCACACAGGTCTAGAACTGAAACCAGTGATCTAGAGTTCTGTGACTCTGGAAAGGACCACATCCATTTTCTCTCTACTGCACCTGTGTGCATGGAAACACATGCATATGTATAACACATACATGCACAATGTGCACACACATTTTATAAGATTATAGCTGCTTCTAAACAAAATTTAAAATATATCATGGAGAAATGGTAGAAAGGAGTAGAAGCAGCAGTAACATTTCTTCTAAACTCTACACAGAAACTTTTTATGGATCAAAGGAATATCTTCAACCAGGAGTATTTCTTCAAACGAAAAGTTCCAGTCAGTTGAAGGCAAGTCCTCTTAAATGCAATATATTTTTTAATTAAAACCATTTAATATAATAGTATCAGAAAATGCTCTTAAAATGTTGGCTATAGGGAATATTGAATAGGAAGCCCTCTTCCTTTACATTTAAAATAAACATTTTTCAGAGTTATTGTAGGTAAGACCAAATTAAACCTTATGAAGAAATGAGATCAATAAACTGAATTCCATTGTCAATCCCCCATGCCAATCAATCTTTTTTATTTCCACTTTGGTCTCCTAAGCTTCCATTGAGAAAAATTCTATAAAATCTATTTACTCCAATAGGTGGTAAACTGAAGTTGATACCAACAAAACACCAATATGCAGGCTGTCTAGATTTTTAGTCTTTGCACTGAAACAACAGGTGGAAATTTTCTTTTGCAAGGGCAACTATTTCACATCTCCTGTTAATTTAACTGCCTTTCCAGAGCTATTATTTTAATACAATTGGCTTGTATGAGTCTTTAAAGGCTTCCCTAATAGGCTATCTAAAAGCACTGATTTAAACTTGATGACAACAATTATTTAGATCTGAAAGGCTGTTGAGTGCCTTGGAATCAATGGGAGTTAGCAGTTTTCACCAGCTTCACAATGCCAGCCATTGCTGACATAGTGAGAAATAAACTGTTTTTCCTGTTTTCTCCACCCTTTCCCCATTACCAGGCATGGAGAGAGCTAGTGTTGTTCTACCTCCTGCTAGTTGTCCTGGAAACAATTCTGAGAGCATTAAAATAATTGAGACTTTTAAATATTTAAATTTCACAGTTTCTCTTATTTGTCTTTGACAATATTAGCTCAAGTGAAAGCTTGACAAAGACATGGGTAATATTTCCCAGCTTATTGAGAATAGCCAAACAATTAAAATGGGAAGTAAAACTTTTGAACCTCATGCCATATTTAAAAAAAAAACATTTTTTTCGTCTCAGCTTCATATTCCTTAAGAAATGTTAGAAACTATGTGATAAGCACCCTGAAGGGGAAAAAAATGATGGCTAAAGGTTGTTAGAAATATGTCTTTCTAGTGTCTCCTTGGTTTTGTTCTTCTGATATTCTTAACCACCTAAATTTCCGCTGAATTCTTTTTTTTTTCTTTGCCAAGCAGCAAGCTATACAAAAGGGTAGCATTGTTCTAACAATTAAAGAATTTTAAAGTAGCTGTCTATTTGAGACTTATTTCATAGTTCCAAGTAATACAATCAATCAAATCAGGACTGTGAGCTCAGGCTCAAAATACTTTTTTATTGAGTACATCGTATCAGCATGTAGAAAGGTGAAACTAGCTCTAAGTAATTCCCACGCTTTAGAGTACTTAAAAGAATAGAAACTCTCCACCTCCCTCAGGTGTCCTAGGTCACATTAACCAATCAATCCAGACAGTTTTCCTCTTTGTCTCAGCAGATGTTGGTTGCCAAGACCTTGGTTCTCACACCAAGCATGGTTGATGTTTTGTCTAGCGGGTTAAAGCACCACATTCCAATATCTTCTGACTCCCCCCCTTCCCCCAAGAGTGGCAACTGAGAAAGGAAACAAAAGTAAGCAGAAGTCGACAAGCTTATTTATTTCAAATTAAGCCAAGAAATGTAATACAGTTTGCTACCAACTAAGTGGACATAAAATACAAAACATGCGAGCCTGTATCTTTTTATCTTTTTATCTGTAATCTTTTACTCTATTCTGGGAGTACTGAAGAATTTCATTTTCAGAAACTACCTTTTCAAATCAGAAGCAATTTATTAAAAACTTTCTGGGAATGAGAAAAGACTGCAATAATGTAGCATATCTGTACATTCTTCTCTGTGCACATGCTGTATGCCCAATTTTTATTTTCTCCCCGAATATATAGAAACAATCCTAACAATATAAATTAAATAATAGCTACAATCTGTCTCATCATGATTTCCTTGTTTAGGTGTGTAGTTTCTCCTTCATCAAGCTGCTAAACAGAAATGTCCAAAAGTACCATGTTAAGTATTCAAAAACATGAAATGTTTCTATTCCATTTCCAAAGTATATATGGTGGCAGTTTCTATGAAACAACTTTTTTTTTTAAAGTCTCAACTATTTGTTTTTTTTTTTAATTTCATAAATCTATACATGCTATTGTGATAGCTGAAATACATTGTATGAGGGTGTGTGTGTGTGTGCGCGCACACAAATATCCTGTGAAGTTTCAGAGCTGAAAAAGAATTCAGAATGACCTTTACTGCTGATGCCTGCATCGTGCCTAGAAGCACTCAGGAGATCATTTATTTAGAGTAGAATGGGTTGAAGAGGACTGCAGCAGATTAGCCTATATAACTGACTGACTACCTCCGAGATACCACAATTACTGTACTTCCAATACTGCAGTTACTAAAATGCCTCTAGGCTGAAACGTGATGCTACATCCATTCCTATCCAGCAAAATATGTATTTTAGAGTTTCTGAATCTTTCTCAACTATTTTATCACTGTTAATACTGATGCCTCATTCCCCTGCTGGAGAAGAGAGAGGTGACGAAGCCACAAAGCCTTCAGCTATGCTCCAACACCTGCTTCAAATGCGGCCAAGAAGGACATCAAGCAGCAAAGTGAAAGACCAGCTGCCCGGCCAAGAAGATCACCCCAAACCCTGTGGGGAAGACCACCAAGGCCCCTCCATGGACTAGGTCCACCATTTTGTCCTGCCATTCTATTGAAGGGGGGAAGAAGAAGGCCTCCTGGCATGTTTTCCATGCTTTTGCTTTTGCTTGGAATTAGAGAGGGGGATTATCTTCAGAGATGGAGCAGACTGTCTCCCAGCTGGTTCCAGCCTGGTTTCAAGGCCATTGTACCTGAGAGTGACCTATTATCTGCCTAACACCTCAGTGTTCTCAAACCACACTTGCAGCATCTTGTCATTCTTTAGTGCAGTCTCCCTAGCCTTTGACAAGATACATACACTGCATACACACAGAGAGAGGGGGGGGGGGCAGGCAGACAGACAGACAGACAGACAGAGAACCCCCCCTCTGTGTGTTTTTTATATCCTATATTCTCTTTGCTTAACAGTAGAAAAGGAAGAGGAAACTGTTACTTGAGGTCTGACTCTGAACTGATAATTTGCAAAAGAATGGACACTGAGAGCTGTTTGAAAAATGGTGGAAACTACTGTAATGTTTTCTATCATGGGTGGCATGTAGGTAGATAACAAAGATGTACTTCATTAAGATTCCTGAAAACAAGATAAATCTCATGAAGAATGTTTATAGTATGAAAGCTAGCTTTTACTTTAAAAAAAGATACAATGTATAATGAAACACAGAAATGAAAGATAACTGCTTATAAAACTCTCATTAGGCTGGCTATAGTTCCATTTCATTTCTGATTACTGTCTAAGTCATGTTTTTCACACTTTTAAGTTCTTATGTTCATGTTCTCTCTTTTTCTCTAAATGTGCTTTTCTCAAGAGGCAACTGGACTTTCTAGTTTTTCTTTGAAGATGTTTCACTTCTCATCTAAGAAGCTGCTTCAACTCTGATTGGATGGTGGGGAATCTTTCTCTTTTTTTAAAATGCATTCACATTTATAGAAAAGGTGAGTAATTCATGTTTCTACATCTTCATTTCTTATTTGTTTAAAAAAGAGCAATTTGTCCTCCATTCTATCCTTATTTTAATGTCCCCAGTCCTTGCTTGAATGTAATATTTACTACTGCTGTGTCTAGAATAAAATTAGAGAAACATCTATGTCAGCCACCCCAAGGTCCCGGAGAAGAGATAGAATATAAATGCAAATAAATAAATAACAGCAAAAACAACAACAAACAGCCCCCCCAGCAGATAAACATAATTATCTTTCTTAATTATGTATGTTTTCATTTTAAGACCTTAGCTCTGTGACAGCACCATTCCATTTCACATTCACTTATGTAGTTGTTTATCCAGTTTTTAGACTGGGAGACAATAATTACTTGAAGAGCTTAACATTACATTTAATTATCTCTGGATTTTAAAAGTGGATTGTATTCCTAAAGAAATATTGTCCATTTTGCATTTTTCAATTTTATAGCTGTTTTTAATTTAATTGATTTGCAATTAGTCTTAAAAATTCCAGCTTTTTTTTTTTTCAATATCTTCTTTGAAAAATGCAATAATTATGTTCAGAATGTACATATTTCTGTTTCTCCAAAGGGCATATGGCAACATTCTCCATTCCATTTACGGTAGCTCAATGTATTCATTCTGTGAATTAGACTGAGAAAAAGGAAATTGCTCAATATTATAGGTAGCCATTGACTTACAACAGTTCATTTATTGACTATTCAAAGCAGTGGTGGGATGCAACCAGTTTTACTACTGTTTTGGTGTGTGTACTGTTCAAATGCACACACGTACATTACACATATGCATGCATCTGTGCTATAGTGTAGCTTCTAGACTACACACATTTATTTACCAGAGGTAGCCAGAGAGAGTAGGAAGGCTGCAGAGGCGTGCAAAACACACAATTCAGTTGAGCTAGAAAAAAAAGGGGGGGGATATAGGACAGGATAAGGCAGGGTGGGTGAGTGGGGCCAAATTCTTGTTGCCACTACCAGTTCGTTGGAACCAGTGCAACCAAGCTGAATACCACTACTGGTTCAAAAGTTACAACGGCACTGAAAAAAGTGACTTATAACAATTTTTTACAATTGCAACCTTTACAGCATCCCCATAATCAGGTGATCAAAATTCAGATGCTTGACAACTGATTCATACTTATGATTATTTCTGTGTCTCAAGATCATGTGACCACCGTTTGCAACCTTTTGACAAGCAAAGTCAATGGGGAACCCAGATTTACTTAACAGCTGGGTTACTAATCTATCAACTGCAGTGATTCACTTAACAAGTGTGACAAGAAAGGTTGTAAAATAGGACAAAACTCACTTAACAAATGTCTCACTTAAAAACAGAAATTATGGGCTCAACTGTGGTCGTAAGTTGAGGACTACCTGTATAAGTGTAAATTGCTGTCTTGTGCTGAAAATCCGTTTTGTATTTTGCAACAATTATCACTTAATCTTATAGAAAAGAATCTGGTTTCACTTTAAAAAAAAATAATGAAAAAGAAACACACAAGTAAGTATGTGGGTAAGTATGGTTTTAGTGTTCTACGCCTATCCTTCATCGTAATTCAAGCAATACACACATTTTTGTTTAGGGGGTTGGACTAGATGACCTCCAAGTTCCCTTCCAACTCTGTTATTCTAAGTCATGGATTCTAAGTCAAAAGAAGTTATTATGAGAAAATATTTTTAGTTCAGCAACAGTGGATGGGTATGAGACAAAACAGCAATTTGCACTACACCTATCTCCCCCGTCAACAAATGCCAAAACTTGAAACTGAATTTGGTAGAAATTTCCCAAAACAGTGACATAAACAATTAAAGGATATTACAGGCAAATCTTTTGTGAATATACTGTAAAGACATAATCATATACACAGACATACAAGTCAATTTTTGGATATTTGATCATGAGTATGCCAGTGCAATTCACAACACCATCTCAAATTCTCACACAGCTTTTATTTTTTAATTTTTGTTTTGCTTGCTTGAATATATAGCTTGATATTGGCCTTGGTTACGTTGGTTAAAAAAAATAACTATGGACAATTTCTAGTTAGAATTTACTCCCAACCAATCTCTAGGGTGAACCAAGCATCACTCAATTTAATCAGCCAAGTGTATCAGTAAAAAGGTAAAACTGGAGGTTTTTAAAAGAAGGTTGGACAGCCATTTGTCTGAAATGGTTTCCTGCTTAAACAAGGGGTTGTACTAGAAGACCTCTAATTTCCAACTTTGTTATCTTGTTATCTTGTGTTATTTTTCTGTCCAATGCAGTGGCGGTGAAACATGAGCAGTGAAGAACAGTTTTTAAAATGACAAATAAAGTCATATTATTTCTTCTCCCAGACAGACTCCAAAAATGGGACTACCTATACATTGGGCAGGTTTGTGGGTCATACACTTGTCTATCAAAGATTGTCTGCCATACAGTTTCAAATCCTAGATGGTAGGTTCAATGTTAATACTCTCTTCCTTTTCCCCTCTGTGTGACACAGACTCCCGAAGTGTAAGCTTGATGAATTTATCAGGCCTTGCTAAATATAGATGAGCTTAATCTGCAACTCAAAAAGATTTTGCAAACATCTGCATAGTAAGGTGATTACCCTCCTCCTGGTAAACTAAATTAGATTTCTCTCCCTTCTAATGAATATACATATGCTATTACTAAGCCTATTTGAATTCCCTATCTTTACACTAATTCTCTTCTCTTTGATTCAAGTATGCCTCTTCCAGTCATTCGGTAATTATTGCAGTTGAATAGAAAAATGCAGAATATGCATTACAGCACTATTGTTTAATGTGGAAGGTGCTAATGAAATAAAAGTTTAGATTAGATTCTTGCAAGAAAAAAAAATGGGATGGAATTTGGTATTTCTGTTCATTTATGATGACATGTTTTGGGGAATGTTTGATAGGACTTTATGAATCCGAAGACAAAGTGATTCAGCTTGCCTATTTCATTCAGATTTTCTGCCCAGTTTGAATCAGTGTTCAAAATTCATTTGCATTTCCAGGTTCCGTTTCTGGTTTTGGTTGGTGGCAGCAGGAAGAAAGGATAGCTCCGATCTCCCACTGGTTTCTACGTATCTATATTTTTTTTTGTTCTACATTAAAGGTGGAAAAGTGCAATCATGTTATTATTAAATAATATGTGCAGACATTTGGTTGACACTATTTATTGTGGGCTAAGATTCTTACTTTCAGAACCTTTTGGATAATGCGGTAATTGGGAAGAGTCAGATTAGACAGCCATCAATCAGTTAAGAAATTTTGATATCATAATGGGAGAAGCAGTAATGACACATTGGAAACCATAATGAAGAATCAGCAATAAATATTTCATTTGGCTCCTCACCCAGGGTTCTGTATATCAATTTCATAGCAAACCAGTATCTAGTGGGAAATTGAAAACAAACAAACATGGCATATCTGAAACAGAGCATTCAAACAACAAATATAGTACTTAAAATGTAGCAATGATAAAATTCTTTTAAAACTACATAGCTTATCACATTCCCAGACTGCGTTTATATTTGATATCATTTCCTAATGGGAGTGGTCAGTAAGAGACAGAGATGATTATATACGGTCATCTCATACATTTTCACTTATACTACAGTCTGCTGAATTGTCAATTTTTTACATTGTTTTTAATGTATAGCAAGAGGAATATTTTGTGCCCACTTTCATTCTCCTCATTCAGCAGATGGCAGATAGACATGCTCCATTCAAAAGTGTGAACAGTTCTCCATTGTACCAGGAAAATGCTTATATGGGAAGAACTTATTTGTCCTTAACTATCCTGATGTACCGCTATCTACTGTGATTAGTAATAGTTTTTTCAAGTAGTAGCTGGTCTCCTAAAAACCAACCAAACTGAAAAATAAAAGCAATCCATGCAGGCTGGACAGGGGAAGCCAAAGTACTGTATGTGGCCTGGAGGCTGTAAAATACCAGGTCTGATGTAAATATTACTTTCTGGGGCAACTTATAATAGTAAAGCTATATTTTTCAGATTTATTGTGAACAGCGATTAATTTGTTCTAATTTTGTATTTGTTGCAGACAGTGTATGTATATGAATGTCTATGTTTATGTGTCTGTGTCTCTCTCCACATGTTTGTGTAAAATATGTATACTTATACATACAGTATACAGACACGAACACCCATACATTTCAGATCAGAAACATAATTATTTGATTTTTATCAAATGAGTTTGAAGAAAAAAAAGATCACTTATCTATTATAACTTGAACCAAGTGAATATATTCATGAAACAAGCCACCAATATACAGCACAGTTGCAGTTATAACTGAAAACCCTGAATGGAAAATAAAAGAAAGCCAAACAAAGCATTACTACAATGGAAGCTAAAGTTGGAACAAATAAGATCAGCATGCTACGATGAGATGTAAGCTACAACAAATGAAAGAAATGAAAATGAGGAAAAAGGAGACAAAAGAATACCTGATCAAGAAATATCACCTATACACAAGGAAGATCAAGAAAGCACTGGGCATGATAAAGCAGCAAATAACAGCTATAGCCAAGAAAATCATAACATACAAAGCTTAAATTGCACACTGCATGAAGAATCTTCAATTGCAGTTGAATCAGAAACAAATCTACAAATCAATCAATGGAGAGATTACAATGAACCAGCCAAAAACCGACAGGAAAGAAAGTGCCGTTCTGGGCAAGCAATGGAACAACCTAAAGAAATGTAATAAGAATGCAGCTTGGATAAAGGTGTAAAGGGAGAAAAAAAAGAAGATGAAATGAAATGCAACACCAGCAGAAATGGTGGAGAAAAGAGCAAGGAAGCTCAAGAACTGGTTAGCAGATGAACTGCATTGAAGAATTGAAGATGAACTGCATGGTTTGGGATTGAGACATCAGACCAGTTGGCACTCATATATTGGAAAGCAGTTTAATAAATGCAAATTCTGCTCTGTAAAGAATTAGTTGCTGAAAAAAGATGGCACTGGGTAACTACAAACAAGAGCACGACAAAGTAGCACAATGGTGAACGGAATATCTGCAAGAAACACCATTTGCCTACAAGGAAGAATTGGTGAGAGCACAAAATAGACAAAACAATAGAAGATGAAGAAGCCAAGGTAGACTGTGGCACAGATAGTTGATAAGAAAGATAAAAGAAGTCTGAATAGTGAATGTTGCAGTATCTGGGGACAGCAGAACACAAAAGGGAAATAAATGGAGAAAATCACGAAATATAAAACCTGCAAACAGAATGACTGTGGCAAAAGAAGACAAAGAAGTTACCAATAGAAATAGGCCATTGGGTGGAATTCCAAAACATCTGGAGAACCATTTGAGCTCCTTAGGCATTGACAAAATCAAATTTGAATTTCAAAGAAAGCTTTAGCCTTGGTGATGCAATGGTTAGAATGCAGTGCTGTAGTCTACTTCTTCTTACTATGCGCTGCCTGCAATTTTGCAGTTCAAATTTACCAGGCTCAAGGTTGACTCAGCCTTCCATCTTATGAGGTTAGTAAAATTATGATTCAGATTGTTGGGACAATACTCTGATTCTATAAACTGCATAGAGAGGGCTGCAAAACACTCTAAAGTTGTATATAAGACTAAGTGCTATTGCTATTTACTTAGAATGGATTACATCCTGCAAAGATATCTTTAATATTATTATTCATCTGTCTATCCCAGGCTCTTGGGAAAGACTCAACAGGTGGACAAAAAGGCCTAATCCAGTCTAAACATCTGTCTTACTGTACAACCAGCCATAATAAATATATAAACTATATTCCCCCTCCAATTCTCAATGATTTTGGATGGTTTACAAGTTTTAAAGCATGTAAAAAGCAAATAACTATAGAAAAATCATTAGAATAGCACAAAACAAAAGAATATGAAGTAAAACAAATGTGGAAGGGAAGAAAAAGGAAGAAAGGAAGGTATCAGGGTTGCTTGCCACATGGCTTTTAAAAATATCAGTAGGGTAGGAACCATTCAAGTTTCAGAGGAAATATAATTCCAGAGGTCATAACCTTTTCTATAGACAAGGCATACATATGGGTGCAGAGAAATGGCATTAAGTACTGTGGCATGAAGGATTGGTTTGGTGTAGTGATTAAGGCATCAGACTAGAAATTGGGAGGCTGTGAGTTCTACTCCCATCTTAGGTACAAAATCAGCTGGGTGAACTTGGGCCAGTCACTCTGTCTGTCTCTCTCAGCCCCAAGAAGTAAGCACTGATGGACTACTTTGGAAACTGGTCCAGGCAGTTGCCAGTAATCAATATAT
>JAEANM010027976.1:0-10447 GCA_017656035.1 Myanophis thanlyinensis
AATAAATAAATGAGTAGTTTATAAATTGTATATTGTATATGAGCAATTTTGATTTATAAAATTACTGATAAAGGGTTAAATAGTTAGAAATCTTTTTTATTTATTCCAGAAGATTTATTTACTAATCTGAAAGCATATAATGACAGATGCTTTCAAATGAAAGAAATTAAATATGTCTTAATTAAGAAGAATTGCACAGTCAAAATGAATATTTCACCAAATACTTCACTAAGTTTTCTATTTCCCATTATTCCAGTTCCTACTGAGAATAAGATATGGGGTTAAAGAACTGGCATATAACCAATAAAAAATTATATATGGTCTAATAAAAAAACAAAGATTAAACTCAAGAACTTGCAACATCCAAAAGAAAAAAGTGGCACTGTGGCTCTGAATTTCAAATTAGATTATTTTGGCAGCTGCCTATCAATGGATTACAGAAAGGATTATATTGCTTTATGTTCCATCTCCTTATGGAAGGGACAGATCTTCTCCAGGGAAAGCATAGACATATTTGAATTTTTATGCACAGAAATATAGATTTTTTTCCCCAAGAGACTATTTAATATTAAATAAATTACTGAATGTTAAAAATAAATATAAGAAAAGAGTAAATCCAGACTTTGCCTTTCTTGTTTCCCTCCTGAATATCTACTTTTGTAATAAAGAATATATTAAGATATTTGTGCAAAGAAGAGATGGCAATCCATTTAGATTTCAAGATTTTATTACTAATAAGACAAAATTAAAATCTCCTACATTTTTGCTACTGTGCTCTTCCATACTCAATTGGTTCCAATACTCTCAGGTAACCAGCACAAGAGAAATATAGAAGCAGAGAATATTGAGAAATGTGATTGAATTTTAAAATCTTATAACTCACAATAGCGAACATTTCCTGTGCAAAATTTTAATCTTTGATCATGTCAAAGATTGTATCATTAAATGGATGTCAAATCTGAATACAGATACAGAGATAGAAGAGGGGGAATTTCAGTGGAAGAAAATTATTAAACTTATCTTGAATATTATATTTAGAAAGTACTAGGATAAGCTTTTTATTGTATATTACTCCAATTATGATTAGTAAAATAATTAATTTATTTTCCTCAAAATGCCATGAACAGATTTGATCTTTCTTCCATATGTGTGGGCAATGTTAAAAATTTCAGCAATATGGGAAATTATGTATTAAATATGTAGAATGGAACAAATTTTGAAAGTCGTAATCCCATTTCATTGTGAGATTTTTTTTTTTTGAATCAGAAAATAAATCTAATGTATAATTCAGCCTTTTTGAAAACCATTTCTGCATTACAATTTTATACATGGAATGTGTCCTATCTGAGGTTGAAAGTTCATATGTTAATCTTATATATAGTCAACACATTGTTTATAGTAATTTTTGAAGTACGGTTTATTATTTATAGTTTCCCTTTTTCCAGCTATTAATTTTAATTGTCTTAGTCACATGCCTTATCTAGAAATTAGGCATGACAAGTCTATAGCTCTCTAAGTTGTAATAGTGCATTGGAATATATTACCCATTTGATATTTTAAGTTTGCTCATTATTCAAGTCTTGTATTTTATTGCTTATACCTGTATTTTATTGCTTATTTTATTACGTCTTCTTTTCCTTCTTTTCCTATATTTTCTATATCCTTTAAATTCTGCATTTGTATCAGTATTATTATTTATTTTCCTTTTTCCTTCAGTTTATATGAAAAGAAGTAATGAAGAAGTAGAATGTCAAGCAGCCTAACCTAAATACAGGTTTGATGGCAGTATATTCAGGCAAAAGTACATTCACAGAAGAGCAAGCAAGAAAGGAATTGAAATTCAATTTACCCTCCTGAGAAAGTAGATTATGAACAATGGGTAGGTATTATTCATTTATTTATTTAGGGAATTTATATTGCCGTCTGTTCACACATGGCAACTCAAGGCGGCTTACAGAAGATAAAACCAGTAAAACTAATAAAAGAAGAGTCATATAATAAATTAATATAATAAAATCACCCCCAGCCCACACTCTGATGGTAACACCTCACACAAGCCATTTAATAGGCTCCATCTCACTCTGGGTTCCCCAGGCTCGCTGGTAGAACCAGGTCTTCAGCGTCTTCTGAAAGAGTGCTAGAGTGCGGGCTATTCTAATTTCTGGGGGATGATGTTCCAGAGAGAGGGGGCCACCATGGAAAAGGCCCTTCTTCTGGATCTCACCAGGTGTATCTCCCTAGGGGATGGGACCCGCAACATTTCCTGTCTCCCTGCTCTGATGGGTGGGTAGATGTGCCCCAGCAAGAGAGGGTCCCTCATATAATCTGGTCCCAAGCCATGAAGGGCTTTAAAGGTGACAACCGGCACCTTGTATTGCACTTGGAAGCAAATTTGCAGCCAATACAACTCCCGCAGGAGAGGTGATACATGTGCACGCCGGGGTCTGTACAAAACCATGCGGGCCACTACATTTTACACAAACTGTAGCTTCCGGATGCTCTTCAAGAGTGCGTTGCAATTATCCTTTTATATCTGCTGTCAAAGGACATGCCTGTCTATGTTCTTTTTAAGGTTGAAACAGAAAAGCAAAGCATGTCCTAAATGTCAGTTCCTCTAATTGGATGCTCTAACAAATATAGCTGTTTTCAGATTAACAAAGCAAGACATGATGGTTTGATGGATACTGCTTCAATTTTATCTAAGGGGTTCATATTTTTGCCTGAAGCTGAATTGCAGAACTTTTGATCTGATTTGATTTTGATTTGTTCATAGACTGTATTTTCCTTTATTATTCTTATGGAAAGGAGAAAAACTGATACAATCAAATAAAAAAAATAAAGAAGGGTTTGAAAGAGGTCCAGAATAGAAGCTTGCTAAAACTTAATTCTACATCATTTGACTATTTTTATTAGATGGGAAAAAATAGCATTCAGTCTTCTCCTATCCACCCACTCCCACACTCAGGAATAGAGTTTCAGAAAAATACTCATTGATAAGATTTATTGCTTTGATGCTCAGATGCCGATGGTCTATCCTCTGAAAATTCCAATCACATTTGCAGGCAAAATATAAGGAAATCTGCTGCCAAGACCATTGTCACTATACCCGGAAGCCCAATATTACTTCTTCCATTGCTTGCAGAGAATGGAAGGGAAGGGAAGGGAAGAGAACATTTCCATCTGTTGACTGGAGCCTAGTAGGCATTGGGCTTGTCAAGGCAAATAACATTTGAGTCCTTCAGGAAAGCAAAATTATTCTGCCCATGCTTTTGATTTTTATTTTATGCCTTTCTGTTGGGAAGCAAATGATGAATCTTTGTAAATTGCACAGAATATAAGTTGAGGCAAGACAGTCTTTGAATAGTTAGATATCCAGCAACCTTTATTCAAATTTAAGAATGTTCAGAATTCATAGCATGCTTGATTTCTCTGTAGGACTACGATTTCAGAAATATTTACTTGGATGTACAATTTATTAGAGTTCATATAGCATGACAATAGTACTGATTCGCTAGAAATTCAGTTTATTTCATGTGTGGAAAAATAATTTACCCAGAAATGCCAAAATGGAGAGGATCCAAACAATTATTTGTTAATCTAAATCTAACAAATTATAGTTAACTGGTATTTTTGCCTAGATATGTCAAGAACAAGAGCTACAAGGTTTCATACATATGATTATATTTGATCCTCATCATATCATTGCTAAGAAAAGGTCACCACAAAAGGAGACACAGGTATCTGTCGTGGGATGAAATCATGAGAGACACATTCCTATAAAGAGAACATAGTACCTTTGAGCCAGGATCCTCTTCGTTATTTTAAAAGTTTGACCCTGAATTTTCACTGCACAATCAGCTAGGCATTACCACAGGTACCATATTAATACTTCTAAGGATGATACATGAGAAATAAAGACGTACCTAAACATAGGAAGCACATATGTAATGCTATACAAGTAAAAATAAGCATGATTACAAATTAATTCAATCTCAGGTTTTATGGATCAACCCTAGAATTTCTATCCTTTCCACCTGAACAGAAAGGAAAGAATTTTAGAAAAATTCAAGACAAAAAAGACCTACTTGAATGTAGATGGATTGATAGCAAGAGGGCATTTGATTCTCTGCCACATGACTGGATTATCAAATGCTGTCAAGATCTTATTGAATTCTTGGCTTCCAATGAAGTTGGCCAACTAAATGACATACCCAGGGAAAGATTTCTGAAGGTTTTTCCCTGGCTGTCACTTTTTCAACTTATCAACAGAAAGAATTGACATTCCTTTAGTTTACATAATTCTCCTGGGTTAGGGAAAGTTCTAGAATCGCCCCACAAGATCCTCTGATGCAGAAAAGCTCTACAAGTAGCTTCAGGAGCTGGGCTTCAAAACAGCCTGTGTGTCAAAAGCTTGTGTGTGTGTGTGTGTGTCTATAATCAGTTTGTTTCTGAAGAAGCAGCCATTTTAGAATTTATTTTTCAAACAGACATTTTAAGTTCCTCTTCTCTTGCTACCTTAGAAAGATAGCATGGCTACATAAATGAATCTTAATTCCAAATGGAATGCTACATGTTCAATAGACAGAAAGCTTACATCTTATTTCTTTTTTCACTAAAGAAGATTTTGTTTTCTAGATGCAGATTATCAGATGTATGCAAGGAATATAAATCCTTCCATTCCCCACTATCCTGTCAGAGCTGAAGAAGCTTCTTGGATGAGAAATGAAACATCTTCAAAAGAAAAAACGAAGTCCAGCTGCCTCCTGAAAAAGCACCTTTGGGACAATGTGATTCAAACTAAAGAAAAAAAAATGCAACTTAAATCTTTTGCCAGTTTTATTTTCATCTAGCCTCATGGAAACTTCATATGAGATCTGCTAGACTTGCTATAATGGTAATAATGATGATGATATGTATATGCATTTGGGAGCTCTCCAGACTAGGACCCTGATCTTTTGCATAGTGGCCAAGTACTAGCAGCACCGCTCTGCATATTTTGTAACCGCATGAAGAATTTAAAGCCTGATTAGGTCTTTCAATCCATCCGATATCCTGGTGCCAGATTGTTAAACATTTTAGAATTGTTCTCAGAAACCTGTTAAAAGCCAAGGAAAATGGTTAGATAATGTGAGTTTAAAATTGGACTCCCATCAGCAGCTTAGCTATTGCTTTCTGAAGCAGTGAGCAAACAACATCTTGTCTGAAGGCAGCTTCACATTGAATAAATTAAAATAGTCTAATCTGATTATAAGCAAAATGGAATGCAATTATGTTAAGGTCTAAGGATTCTTGAAAACATTAACATTAAATTCTGGTAACAACTGACAGAACTAGCATTGTTGGAACTAATATTTCTTCAGTTTTTTTGCATTTCTTTATATTTTCTGATAGCAATTCTGACCAAAACCTACAATAGCCACCCCATGTGAATGTAGGAAATGCAAAACATCTAGCCAACATCAGTTGATCTCAGCGAAGCTAAGCAGGGAGAAGCAGATCCACTTACTGTTTTATGGGATATATTTCTAGCTAGAAATCCCAGGATTGTAGGGCATATTGAGAAGTTGAAAAAAAAATCCTCCCAAAAAAGGAAAGACAAACTATCTTTGTGTTCTTTCCAAGAAATAAGATGTCTGTGCAGTAAGGAGAAGTTGAGTTTAACTCAAGAGAGTCTTTACTTCTCTGGAATTTCAATGGTAATACAAAGTACAGAAATTGTTATGCAATGAGTATATATGTGCACCACATAGAAATAATTAATGCATTTCATTAATTACTTTTTAAATTATAGATTAATATAATAACAGAATGGTATGCATTTCTGATACTTGAAATCTATTAGTTAATCCACTTTAAGCAAATTCACAGTAGGTAGGCAAGTGTAACCTAGACAGTTGTTTTAATGTAATACTCTTCACAAAGTACATGTACTAATATTTGTACTAGTAGAAACCATTTCTCTGTGAGCCCAAGCCCCATTTCATGAATCAATCTTCTTCTTCTTCTTCTTCTTCTTCTTCTTTAGCAAATCTTTTTCTTATATTCAGTGGACAGTAAAATTTCTTAATCTCCTTAATGCAAGCTTCTTAAGCTCACAACAGATGGACAAATTCAACCATAGTTACAACAAACATTCTAAATCAAGCTAAATCCAAAAACACTAGGGAATTCCTGGAACCTTGGCATCAAGACAAATCGGCTATCTACAGACACATAGAATAAAGGCACATTTGCATGCCATTCAAGTGAAAAAGCTTAGAAAGAAAGAAAAATACAGATCCTTTTCAGCAGCCTACAACCTGATAAGGAGGGATTGACAATCAAGCAGAAGCCAATATCATGGATCTACCAAGGTAAAAACCACATCCTCATCCACACTGGCTGGGCATTCTATGGTATATGAACAGGAACAAACTCCACAGCCACTAGCATTGATGATGTTATCTAACTGAGTAATGAAAGATCTGCAGGAAAACAAAGAAGTTCAGAGAATGCCATGAGTCCATAGGACAATACAATGTTATTCATAATTACCATAGTAGAATCATAGAGATGCATCATCTGCACACAGATCTGCACAAATCACAAAGGTGGGGTTTTAGGATTTTGTTGTTGTTGCCTGTTTATCCATCTAGCCTTACTTTATAGGAAAATTTTTGAAACACTACTATAAAGTATTTGAATTTATATTTTAAAAACAATATTGTCATGGTAGAAGTTGGCATTAATTATGTTTTTCTTTTAAGCACTGAGAACTAAAACTGAACTGATTTTACTAATAGGCTGATCATTTAAGACCAATATAACTTTTAAGCATTTATTTTTTCTAGTTCTCTAGATGGACTCTTTTTATTTCCTGGACAATGAAAAAATCTAATTATTAGAGTCATAGAGTTGTTAAAAATTGCAAAGGTACAATAAAATATATTATGATATGGAGCTTAAAAGATTGAAATAGGGATACTGGACTCATTATTTACAGAAAATATTTTTGAGTTTTCTCAGAAGCCATTCTATTAGTTTAGTGCAGCATGTAGGTTCATTAAAATAATAATTAGGTTGTAAGCATCAGTTAACATGTTACTTGAACACATCCCAATAATAGGATAAGAACTTTAATTTGAAAGAGGAGAATTTAGTGTTAAAGGGATATTTTATTTACTGAACTATCAGCTAAATTATAAAGTGAAAGCTTACTAATGTTAATGTTAATCAGTTACCATATAAATACTATGCATATTACTATGTCAAATCACATACAGTAATTTCATTTGAGAGCATGTGAATTATTGCAGACAGTTGTGAGGTGACTGTTGAAGATATCTAGGAAAATCTGCTTTTGGGGATAGTAGAAAGACACAATGGCTGATTTGTATAATCTGCACCTTCAAAAATTAGTTAATTCTTGTTTCAGTTCTGGATATTAAATTCCCATAATTGTTAGGACAATAATATTCTGCAAGTGAAAAAATATTCCTGTCTCTTAGTGTCCACTTTAAGCTGTTTAAAGTCAACTCCTGTTTTTTTTTAATTAAAAAAACCAATCAGATAATAACCAGTACAAATTAAACAGAAAAAGGAACTGTAAATGGTGCACAAAAGAAAAAAGGAATAGAAAAAAAATAGAAACGAAATGAAAATAAAAATATAGTAAAGAAAAAGAAAATAAATATATAAAGAAATGACTTCCTTCTTTATCATCCAAGTATAAACAATTTTAGTAGTATCACCTTCTCTTAAAATAAACAAATAATCTCTCCTTTACATATCCCATCTCTTATCTATAAATAAATCCTTAAACCTGATATCATCAAAATCCATTAAGTGTTACCAGAGATAACAATATATCAACTTTAATCTTGATCAAATAAATTTTACAATCTTAATCTTTAGCTCTTACAAATAATGCCCCAGAATTTGATTTTTTTTCTAATCCTTTTTTCTTTTTCTCTTCTGAAAAATATATTCATAACTTTAATAAAACTCTTGTAAATCCAACATAAATAAATTCCAAAATAAATTCCCTTTTTCAGGTAGGTTGTTATTTCAAACAATTACTACTTGATTAATTGTAAGTTGAGGTGTGCCTATATGGGTACTGCCCTGTTTAATTACAAGTGCCAGTTTTATAAATGATAAAATAAGACAGGAATTCATGAAAGTGTTTTTTCATATTCCTTGCAAAAGATATTATACTGTCTTTTTTTAATATGATTAACTGGAATTGATGTGATTTCCTTTTTTACCTGTATTTTACCTTTTGTATTCCTACTAATTATTTTTATTTGTAATAATATAGCACTGTGTTTCATTCAGAAATCTTAAAATTAACCACCTTCTGAAGAGGAGCTAAAGGCTTACTGAAATGGGCAGAAAAGAAATGATGCCTTTTGTGGGTTGCATTTGCAGCAGCAGGCCAGCCAAATGCTTCATAAAACACATCAAAACACAGCTTTTAAAGCAGAATTGTTGCCCAAAGCTCAAAGTCTGCTATTTAATTTAAGCAATAAATCTTAAATCTACTTGTATTGTGCTCATTATTCTGAAAAATGCAGTTTGCTTTTGAGGAGAAAGTGAAATAATAGTTTTATACTATATAAAGTACTAGTTGTTCACTGATAGGTTGGAAAAAGAAAAGACATCATGCTTATACCCCATAAAAATGTGGTGTTTGGACTGCTTGATGCCTTTCATGGATGGACGTATCTTTCCTAAGTTAAATTCCAAATTTGAATGAGATGAAAGGATTTGTAATATTATTTTGTTTATCAGGAGGAGGAGGAGGAGGAAAAGGGGAGTGATATAATCATTTATTTAAAATGCTTAACGATGCATCTCCAGACAAAAATATTTTAAGGTAGTTTACTTAGCTTAAGGGGAAAACAGCATTTTTAGAATATGTGTATTGACCTTGAAGCACTAAAAAAATAAGGGGATTATAAACAGCTTGCCTAAACTGGACATTGTAGAAAGTAAAAAAATAATCTTCATATAAGTATCATTAACTAAGGATGAACTGTATTTACATTTATATAGTTACATTTATTTCATAGACTAGAGTCAGATGAACTTATAATGAGAAAAGATAAATATTTTGGCTGTGCATAGATTTAACCTATTAATTCATTTCAAAGGATATTTGACTGAATCTCTAAATGTCTAAATCAGCTTTCCGAATTGGATTGTGGGTTTGG
This sequence comes from Myanophis thanlyinensis, assembly GCA_017656035.1. Classification (NCBI taxonomy): domain Eukaryota; kingdom Metazoa; phylum Chordata; class Lepidosauria; order Squamata; family Homalopsidae; genus Myanophis; species Myanophis thanlyinensis. The sequence continues at coordinate 9,195 of JAEANM010027976.1, forward strand.
ATTGAATACTTAAATCAATTATTCTAAATTAATTTGATGGTTCAATGATAGATTACATATCCATAGAAATGGATTCCATTTCCCAGAGTAAATCAACTCAATGCAATGATTCACTATGAAAACTCAAACTGAATTAAACCTTCAAATAAGATCACTTTGATTATTTGAACTGGGGATTTGAATTAGTTCTCAGTGTAATCCTCCTTCTCTAATAAATGTTAGTGGTAGAATTTGCAATTAGTGTAGGATTCATGATCCCAAGTGCATGTATTTAAGATCATTATGTAGAGAAATTAAACTTCCTTAGCTGCACCACTGGGTATCTTTTTAAAAAGTTCTATAATAGAAAATCCTTCTAACTATCCTCATAGTTGGTGTTGGAATGCTTAATACTAGCCTTAATGAATCAAGATACTGGCTTACTATTTTTCTAAAGCTTCTGTTTACAGATTTGATGAATTTACGATTTCACAGACTGGCTCTGTTAAATCATCTTGTTATAAAAATCTCAGAATAGCATTACATTCAATAACATTTCTTTGTTCTTTAGATCAATTCTGTTTTTCCTTTAGTGTATGAAAAGTTGTACATAATGCCTGTGCATTGGAGGATGGTACTTTCCCAATAATAAATAGAATTAGACATTTATTTCTTTGGAACTACAGCAGATAATGAAAAGTGACAGTTGGTTATTCTTCATCATGCAATATTTTAACATTTTTATGAGACACAATGAGAGTTGTGTCTCATTAAAATAAAGCTAATTCTATGTTAAATGCAACCAGTTCAAAGTTTCAAGGGTTATAAATATGTATTGCATGTTGTTATTTTTACATAACAAAATTTATCACTTTCTGACATCTAGATTAAAAAAAAGAGGGAGTAAAAAGTAAATCCTTACAGGAAAATATAACTTTCAGACTGCTGTATTAAAGTCACCCTACTTTCTGAAACATTTCTAAATAGTAGTCTCATTAGCATTGGTGCTTAATAGCTTTTCCTAGTTTCAGCTTATTTACATGTAGTTATTTCTTTTTATTTAATTATTTCTTTAAGCAAGCCGCTCAAAAGACAAATCTGAAGTTTTAATTTCTTATCATTTTGTCAGACTACGGTATAATGAAGAGGTTGATCATTATAAGGAATATTATAACATTCAAAAATAAAATGGTATATACATTAGGGTGACCAACCGTCCTCTTTTGGCCGGACATGTCCTCTTTTTACGTCCTGTCCGGGGCGTCCGGGCGGGT
>JAEANM010027977.1:0-10447 GCA_017656035.1 Myanophis thanlyinensis
GAATATTTAATAGGCATTCCAGATACGGCTTATATAAATCCTGAATGTACTGTATTTGTGAATGGAATAACCCTCATTTTACTACTATGCATCTCTCTGAAACAGATACAGTCATCACTGTAGCGCCATTGTGTTTATGACAAAAATAAAATCTTGCTTTTTTTCTTTCTTTCATATTTATAATGAATCTCTTCCAATACAGCATCGCAAACCTGTAATTATCCTTCTGTGGCAGCTTCTCAGTGCATTCCCCTCTGACTAATATTATATAAAAGCAAATTAGACTGCTTTTTACTGCAATCATCGGTTATCAGAATAGGATTTGCGATACCTCCCCACTCTCCTTCCCACCCCCCCACCCAAAAAATGGGGGGGGGGGGATCCTGATCACTGAGGAGTTCTTCCACTGATCAGTGGCTGGTCCAAAACTTATAACGAGAAGAAAAAAAATGTCTAAAATGTCTATTAAATGGCTATGCATACAAAGGAAAGCATGTATTATTCCTCACTCTAGCCTTGTGCTGAATAGGGTCTTAAGTATGCATGTTGCTCCTTAATGGCAGAGTAATAATGAAATAAATATTATTTCTAGCTGGAAAAATCCATTTTCATAATGAATAATTTATTTCAATTCAGCTATGGAAATGAATGCAGATTTGTTGAGAGAGTCGCAAGGAATCTGGAGGGCAGCTCAGATTAACTCAATTACAGGCTACATAAGCATCATTTGGGGGGCAGGGGTGGGGGGGTGGGTGCGGGAAAATCAGAATTTTTCCAGCCTTTGTTTCTGTCCAGTATTGGTTTAATGTGTCTGTGTTTTGTGCATGTGTGTGTGTCTGTGTCTGTATGTTTGTTTCCTATGGATTTATATAAGAAATAGAATTTGAAAATCCCTCATAGTTGCCTGTCATCAGTGTTATATTTCATCATGTCTTGCAAAACTATCTTCCAACTCAGAAATGTTTCATTTATTTTATTTATTGTTTTTTTAATTAAATGTTTATGCCACCTATGTCCCCTACAAAGTGACTAAGGGAAGTATAAAATTCATTTTTATAAGCATGGAAGGGATGCCTATTACTTTTTGCTACACTGTTGTTGTTTTTTTGTCTTACATTTCTCAAATATTATGTGTGAACAATCCCTTCACTCCAGATACTGTATTTCCGGCTTCGGGGAAACGTCCATAGTGGACTGCTTTTTTTTAGTTAAGAATATAATCCTGTTATCCTGGAATTGTGTACCGGAAGTCTTTGGATTTTCCTCTTCAAGTTATGAAAAAAATCCATTACCACTTTTTCCTTCCCCCACCTCAGATGAAAGGCTGTCTTTTACGACAGTGGACACCAGTAGTGAGAAATCAAACGTTGTCTGATAGTCCTACCACTGTGCTCCCAAATGTGAGCAATATTTAGACAAAGCTAATGAAGAGTTAGGTTTTCAAGAAAAGCTTGTCACAATCATTTGTCTGGGATAGTATAAGAATTCCTGCCTTAGCCAGGGAGTGGCCAGCCCTATACTTTTATGCTCAGTGGACTTCCTCACCATATTTTAATGGCATCTAATTCCATTCAGATTCAGATTCAGCTACTTACAATTTGGAGTTTTTGTAATAATGTAGAGGCAGTCCTTGACTTATGACCACAATTGAGCCCAAGCGTTCTGTTCTTAAGCAAGGGGGGTGTTGTTAAGTGAGGTTTGTACCAATTTTACATCCTTTCTTGCCACATTTGTGAAGTGAATCACTGCAGTTGTTAAATTGGTAACATGAATCAGGTGACTTTGCTTGTCAGAAGGTCGCAAAAGGTGATCACATGACCCGGGGACACTGCAACCATCATAAATACATGCCAGTTGCCAAGCGTCTGAATTTTGATCTTGTGACTAGAGGGATGCTGCAATAGTTGTAAGTGTGGAAGATGTAAATCATAAATCATAAATGTAAAAGTGTAAATCACTTTTTCCAGTGCTGTTGTAAGTTCGAATGATCACTAAACAAAAAGATGTAAACCGAGGGCTACCGGTATAAGGACAACCTTTGCTTCAATTTCTGAAAAACTTTTCAAAGACAAAAAGAGTTCTGGATATCATTTTAATATATTTTATATCTCTGACCTGTTTTTCCAGCTACTCCACTTCACTCATTTTTCCATGGTTTTTGTCCCACAGCCCTAATTTTTATTTCTTTTATTCACTAAGTAGGCAGGTCGTCTCTTAGGATTTGTTTCCTCTAAAGAACATTGCAGAGGCAGTTTGGTGAAGTAGGTTAGACATGAATCTGGAAACTGGGAGAAAGGGAATGGAATGGAATGGAATAGAAGTTGGAAGGGACCTTGGAGGTCTTCTAGTCCAACCCCCTGTTTATGCAAGAAATCTTATACCATTTCAGATAAATGATTATTTAATCTCTTCTAAAAAAAACTTCCAATGTTGAGCATTCACAACATCTGGAGGCAAGTTATTCCACTGATGAATTGTTCTAATCATCAGGAAATTCCTCCTTAGTTCTAAGTTGTGTCTCTCCTTGATTAGTTTCTACCCATTGCTTCTTGTCCTACCTTCAGGTGCTTTGGAGAATAGCTTGACTCCCTCTTCTTTGTGGCAGCCCTGAGATATTAGAACAGCGCTATCACGTCACTCCTAGTCCTGTTTTTCATTAAACTAGACATACCCAATTCTAGCAACCGTTCTATATATATTTTAGTCTCCAGTATTCTAATCATCTTTGTTGTTGTTCTTTGTCTGTGTGTTCTAGTTCCACCCTAGGTATGAAGCCAGGTGGATGACCCTGGGCTAACCATTCTCTCTTAGCCCTGGGAAGAAAGCAAAGGCAATCCACTTTCAAAACCATTGCCAAGAAAACTGCAAGTAATTGCCAGGAGTCAACCCAGATTCAAAGCCATGTACACACACTGACAAGGGCAGTGGTGAAATTCAGCCGGATCGCAGCACATTGCCTGAACCGATAGTAGAGATATGAAATTGGCCCTGCCCACCCACCCACCCACCCACCCGAGCCCTTATCCTTCCTACCCACTCACCCGAGCCCTGATCCTTCCTACCCACCCACCCGAGCCCTTATCCTTCCTACCCACTCACCCGAGCCCTGATCCTTCCTACCCACTCACCCGAGCCCTGATCCTTCCTACCCACCCACCCAAGCCCTGATCCTTCCTACCCACCCACCGGAGCCCTTATCCTTCCTTATATGAGCTTCATTTTTTTCTTACTTACCTGAATCAGCTGTTTGGAGCATCTGCAAAGCCTTCCTGATGATCCCTGCTGCCTCTGGTGCCTGTAAAAGCTCTTTAAAGAGCCGCACTGTAGTGCATTTGGCGCGCATGCGCACGTACCAAACTGGTAGCAAAACTGGTCGGATTCCATCCCTGGACAAGAGTATTATATTATCTGTCTTTCAGATAGGCCAGATCAGAAAACAGACACCACCACTTGGAACTCTATTACTGTACAATACACAAACAGAGTTTTGAAACTCTGACCAAGTTTCCCTCTGACCCGTTATACTAAAAATAATCAAGAAATGATGATATTGAGTTTCTTTCTCACCTACACCTCCCCCCCTTCAGTTTCATTAATGTTTCTTACATCCCTTCTATATATATCTATATTCTTCATACACTTCTCTAGTACTCAGGATTGTCAATGGGCAAGGTCATTTCAATTACATAAGCAGAAACATAAATCAGAAATAAAGATGAGTAATCCAACAGGACATCATTAGATTTTTTTTAATTCCACAGCTGGGCAGCAAAAAATTATTTGAAGCTTCTTCTTTCATATATCATGTCACACAAAAGAAATGAAGTAATCCTGCTTTAGAATAATTTTCATAATCTTTGTTTATTGTCTTTTTAAAAATCTCTGAAAATTATCTATTTGTTTAAATATTTCAAATGAAAATTGGAAGAACTTTATGTTGCGTGACATTTAAATAAAGCAATCTGTTTTCTAAGGTCTTTTGATCCCATGTGATAACACTGAATATATATATATTTCTTATCTTATCATGTGAAGGGCTATAATTTGCAAGTTGAATGATATATTATGGAGATTTTTACATTTTATTTAATGTTTTAGCTGTTGCAACAATGTCAACAAGGGGCATGTACTCAATACATTAAAAGATTTGTTTGTTTGTTTGTTTATTTGTCAGCTCAGGGCATCAATATACCTAACACTCTTCTCAACAATAGCCACTTTTCATGCCTAAGGGATACCTAGAACTCCCAATTTCCTGGTTCCTAAGCCTGAACTGCTCCAAAGTGGCCAAATGCTAATCATTTTTTCTGAGTCTCTTCATAGATAGCTACAGCCTGGATGCTGTGTGCATGTTGCATTCTCAAGAAGTCAGGAACTCTGATGTTTTTACAGTGAGGCAAATAGTGCCAGTTGCATGAGCCTTTCCGACTTTAAAAACACCCTAGTAGTATGTAGACTCGATGGAGGTAGAAGACATGGCTGGCAGAATGTGAAAACCACTCTTACACTCATAGCTTTGTATAATTCACCATTCCCATGCTGCTATGGGATTGCATCTCAAAGAAGCTGCTTATAAATAAACTTTTGCCATGCAGCAGCTTTCTCCAACCTGTTGCCCTTGAGATGTGTTGGATTACAATTCTCACAGTTTCCAGTCAACACATTTTTTTGGATATGCTGTCTAGAGATTCTGGGAATAGCTCACCTAGAGAGCTGCCGCATTCAAGAAGTACGTTAAGGTGGGGGGGGGGGGCTTAAAGATAAATAATTAAAAACATGAAACACTTTGGGCTTTGAAACTAGAGCAATGAAGTAAAAGGTAATGGTTCTTTAAGGATAATTTCTTCTTTGAATTCTAGTTTGTTTTTTTTTTAAAAGGAAACCACACAAGTCCATCAAAGTTTTTGACAAAGTCAATCCTTGTCTGATGATTGTTGCAAATAATGTGTCCCAGAAGACAGACAAATGTAATCTATCATTTCAAAGCCTGGCTGCCTTTGCTGACAATGGAGAATCATAAGTTTCATCTTTGAAAGACTCCATATGGAACTCTAAAGACAGTCCATTTCTGGGGGGAAAAAAAAAGGAAAGAAAGAAATATTGAACCAGATGGTAGATTAAAGCGCTGATGATTACAAGAAAAAAACAAAAACAAAGCGAAGTTTGCTCAGAAAGACAAAAGTACCTAAGACCAAGTGTTTATGTCATTACTTCTACAGATTATGAAGATCTTAGTCCAAAAGTTTGCAGCTGTTGTTGTTTGAAAGTAAAGCTTTTAAAATGCCCATATGTATTTTTTTTTCACTAGAGAGGATATTTGGAAATGATAAAGCAGGCAACTGAAGAAATAATTGTTTCCAGAGTAAATTCTACCAAAGAGCCTAACCTTACTCTTATAAATCAGAATTTATTTGTCTCACCTTTTAGATAGGCCCACTAAAATACATATATTTCACTAAAAGCAATTCTAAACATGCTTATTTTGGTACAAGCTTTGTTTAAACTGGTGTGAAGCTGACTCCAAAATAAATGTATTTTAGATGAAGCTTTCTTGTGGTCGGTGCAGTGAATCTATATAAAATACAGAAAACAATTTGCTTCTCTTTATTGCAAGAAGACATGTTCTAGTACTTTTTCACTAAGAAAATATTTTGTGATATAAAATATGCACTACCCTCAACCCCACCACTCAAAAAGGAACAAATGTTCAATCAAAGAGCCACTTACATTTTTCTACTTGCAATGCAAAAATGTAAATAGGGAGAGACATATGAACACAATTTTGGTCTAGTATGTATTTATGTATGTGTGACTGTGCACACACAGCTAGGTACTATCACACTTGGCTACTTTGGAAAATCTAAAACAATCAAATAAGACCTAGCTAATATTCAAATAGGACAATATTAGACAATATGCCTAATATTTAATATTTCCAAAATTTGGTTTTAATTGGCCACTTTAATTTAATTTATTTTTAACTATATTTTAATTGTTATATTTTTTCATTTTAAATGGCTGTGCACCACCCCAAGTCCTTCAGGAGAGGGGGCGGTATATAAATATTATTAAATAAATAAATAAATGCCAAAGGTGCAGACTGGACTAGGAAATTAAAAAAAAAAACATTGGTTTTGAAGAAGACAATGATAAACCATTTCTGAATTGCTGCCAAAAAGACCAGGAATTCATTATATACATGGACACATACACACACACACAATTATTATATTTAATTTCTATTTTTATCAAGAAATCTCAACATAGTACATACTACAATAACCCTGCCTGGTCCACATCAAATGGGCCTTTTACAACTCTACAGATATAAGGATAAGTCATATGCTAGTCATATAGTCATAAGTCATATAAAATCATAAAATATATTTGATTAACAACCAACAAGCAAGAAGAAATTGCATGAATCAGCACATTGTGTGAACTTACCACAATATGAGTTAATGTGGAAGTTGTATTTTAATGTTATAATTGATCATTTCTGTGATGTCATGGACTCCATTTCTCTCTCTCTTCCAGAGAGGCAGGTAATCTGGTAAATCATTCTTTTGAACAGCAGGTTTGAAGATGTGGATCTAACATATCATAAAAATAATATATTCCAGTGAATTGGTAACACTATGGAGCAAAACTCAGCTATACATAATGAATTTAAAGCAAAACACAATCTTTTTAATTTATTATTGCAGTATTAGGGTTGGTCACACAGTCAGCCAGATGTTTAGACTGGGGTTGGCATTTTTACCCACCTATCAAATCCTTCCCAAAAAGGTGGGATGGGAAGATGATGGTGTTTGATGGTGAAAGGATGTAAGCTGTAAAGCAAAGCTGCTTTTTGTGATTGATTGATTGATTGATTGATTGATTGATTGATAGTGATTTTGTCAATACCGATGGTGTTTAACTGGTGCTCCAGTTGTTTTGACATTGCACCCAAGATGCCTATCACTTTTAGTACTATCTTTGCTTCCTTATTATCATTATATTCCTGTTATTATCCTTATCATTGTATTCTACAGGATCTATAGTTGCAGATCAAGCAATAGCCCTTGAAGAAAGTAATTACTGTGGATCATGTGGCCCCTGAATATCAAAGGGGAACATGCTTCTTCAAGGAATACTTGATTAATTGAGATAGCTGATGTGTGTTAAGACTGAAAGTCTTCTGAGACAGCAAGATTTATTCCCACTTCCGATAATTGTAATGTTGCAAAGAAACACCAGCACTTTCAACCCATCTCCTCACAGTTTGGGGAAAATTGTAAGTTTTTAAGCTGTCTCTGTTGAAACAGAGCTTCATTTTTGCAAATGAATATGGCCTCTTTAAAGATATGATAATGAGCAAGAGCACATCAGTAAAATTAAAATAAGTAGTTTCTTTTGAATATAGGCCTGACTTGAATAAGAAAATGAATGTTTGCATTGCATTGTGAACATGCAAATCACTATGTAAGTAATGTCTTAATTATAATTGCTATTAATGATAACAAAACTCCAATGAGTTATAGTGCATCCTATAATTAGATTTTGATATACAATTTTTGAAATAATTAAGTTTCTTCCAATTTGAGTGTCATCCAGGTTATATATAATACATAATACAGGATGATCAGGTAATTAAAAATGTTTCATAAAACCATTGAGAGACTTTGCATTATAACGATCTCCACATTGGCTTAAAATTAAATAGAACTGTTTTTTCTTTCTTTCTTAATTCTACATCACTACAGTGTGACTGATACCTGCATTATAAAAATCATAAACACCCCACAAATGTTGGTAGAACAATTATTTTGAAAAAACCTTCTATGAAAGTAGAATTTACATTGGAGAAAGATCTCTGAAAGATGCGAATGAACCTCAAACTACTCGTAGAACTTTGCTGAATTTTTTTCCCAATGGTTTGTTTTAAAAAATTATCTGGTACAGCGTTGAAATGAGGATGGAACATTTTTTTATTATCTCCTACAACTGATTCTTTTAAAAAATACATATTATTTCAAACTATAAGTAGTCCTTGACTTACAACCACAACTGAGCCCTGTTGCTAAGCGAGGCAGTTGTTAAATGATTTTTGCCCCATATTACAACCTTTCTTGTCAAACTAGTTAAGTGAATCACTGCAGTTGTGAAGTTAGTAACACAATGGTTCTTAAGTGAATCTGGCTTCCCCAATGACGTTGTTTGTTAGAAGGTCGCAAAAGGAATCACATGACTGTGGGACGCTGCAACCGTCATAAATACATGCCAGTTGCTGAACAGTCAAATTTTGATCACATGACCATGGGGATGTTGCAGTGGTCATAAGTATGAAAAATGGTTGTAAGTCATTTTTTTCAATGGCGTTGTAACTTCAAATGGTCACTAAATGACCTACTGTAAGTTAAAGACTACCTGTAGTTTATGAGAAATATTTGAATTTAGGGTTTGGTGATTCATACCAAAAACAGACAGGCTGAAATTCTCAACTATCTAAGAGAAGACAAGAGTGGACTATTGATTCCTTCTGTAGCCCCAAAGATCTTGTGGAGAATTTGAATTTCCTCTAGCACAATATGGGAATTAGCACTGCAAAGTCAAAATTTCAGTCAGTAAAAATTTCCTGCCAGCTTTTGGCAGGTGAGCAGAAGAGAAAGAACCATTTGTTGTGGAGCAGTAATTCATGATCTGTCATACAGATATTCCCGGTTTTATTTATTCTAGGAATGGAGGAATTGATGGCCCTCCTGAAGTTGCTATAAATCAAAACCAAAAGAATGGGCTTAAATTAAAGGGAAGTAGATTTTGGTTGAATATCAAGCAAAACTAACAAATGGTAATAATTGTTCAACTGTGCCACACATCACTTCAGGAAATGCTGGATTTCTGTGGCCTGGATAGCCATCTCTTTTGTAGAGAAGGCATGGTAGAAATTGCCTGCAGTGGGTTGTAGTGGGACTTGGTGCCTTGCTAATCTTGATGTTCTATCTCTCTCTGATTGGCCCCGCTGGCTGAGAATGATGGGAATGGTGACTTCAGAGCAGAAATGAAGATGGTTCAGCTCATGCTGCCTCAGTAAATAGAGAACGGCAAATCAATTTACAGAAATGACATTTGATATTTCCCCTTCCTTTGGCTGCTTTAAAACTGTTATTTAAAGGAAGTCTGGATTTTGATTATTTCACTGGTTATTTTCAAGCGAATGATTCACGAAAGACTGGCATAATGATTGCAATGCACTGTTCATATTTTTGCAAATAAATTGATTTCATAGATAGATAATAGATTCTTCTTCTGCCGTGTCTGGATCAAATTTTAAACTGCCAGGATGAAGCCACCTTCTTGGGTTTGTCGTTGGGTCAAAAATAAATAATTATAAACAATATATTTCTGGTAGTAACCGACATACCAGCAGATGGGCCAGGCTCTGTGTCTTACCACATTCACAGAGTGTGTTGTTATCTGCTAAGAGCCTCTATTTAGGCATTCCAACTCTCAACCTATTCAGGGACCTCCAAGTAGTATAAGGGAGGTAAGATCCTTCAACCATATCCCCCTGTAATATTATTCCCTGCTCAATGGTTTCCTTCCTCCATCTTTTAATTCTATTTTGTTCATGTGTGTACTCTCAAGAATGTTTGTTCTTGCTTGTTCCTAGATCTTAGTCAGTGTGCTTGTGGCATATGTCCATTCAGAGCACATAGAGGAACATTATCTTCCTTAATTTCTCACGGCATCTGCTGCTACTTCTCTCCTGACCTTAGGAGGAGTCAATGCCAGTGAGAGGATGTATTTTCTCAATGGTGCAGATTTGAAACAATCTGTCACTAAGCATACTGCTTCATTGTTGGTGATATCAACTTGTTTCACACGTGCAAATACACCCTACATTGGAGCAGCATACAGGTAGTCCTCGACTTATGAGCACAGTTAAGCCCCAGATTTCTGTTGTTAAGTGAGATGTTTGCTAAATGAATTTTGCCCCATTTTATGAACTTTCTTGACTCAGTTGTTAAGTGAATCACTGCAGTTGGTAAGTTGATAACCAAGTTGTGAAGTGAATCTGGCTTCCCCGTTGACTTTGCTGGTCAGAAGTTCGCAAAGAGGGATCACGTGACTTTGGGACATAGCAACGGTCATAAGTTTGAGCCAGATGCCAAGTATCTGAATTTTGATCAGATCATTGTGGGGACGCTGCAAAGGTTGTAATTGTGAAAAAGAGTCATAAGCCACTTTTTTCACTGAAAAAAAATAGTGTTGTAAGTTTGAACAGTAACTAAATGAACTAAAGAAGTCAAGGACTACCTGCTCTTTGCTACAGAGATGCTCAAGGCCAAAGCTGATGTGCACAATGTAGATGATTGAGCTCCCCCTGTGCAGATGATAGATAGATTGAAGGATAGATTAGATAGATAGATTAGATAGATAGATGGATGGATGGATGGATGGA
>JAEANM010027978.1:0-10447 GCA_017656035.1 Myanophis thanlyinensis
TCTGGTGTTTTGTGCTTTAATATAGAGACTTTTATCATTAGGGTCTTTCTTGACCTAAGATGGACTATTGCAACAATACATATATGGTGCATGCACTGATATCAGTAAAATCAGCATTCTAGGTTACAACCCTCTAGTCTGGTAACTCTATGTTGTCAAAGTTGGCAGCTAGGCATTGCAGAAAGTTTTCATCTATACTGGGTTTTTTTCTAATTATCTTCCCTTTGTGGGATTATCCAAATGGAAGGTTTTGTTGGCTTTAGTACTTAAGTTACCAGACCAGGAGACTGAATTCTATTACTACCTTAGACATGAAAACTGGCTGAGTGACTTTGGGCCAGTATCTCTTCCTTAGACTAACCCACTTCACAGAGCTGCTGTAGAGAAAATAGGAGGAAGAAGTATTAGGCTTTCTGTTACTTATAAAATATCAAGGGCAGGATAAAAGGAAATTAAAAAAAACCAGTATGGTTAGGAATATGAGATAAATAGATAAATATGTTTAGTTTAAAAATGTCTGTCTCTCCCACTTCACATTTGTGCAATTTTCCATTTAATTGACAATTTGGAGGAACTGCTTATTCAATGAATACAATCTAGGATTCTATGATATGTTAACACTAAAACTATTTCTGAAAAAAAATATATGGGGAGGGTGAAATGGTTCATTTCTTTATATAACAAGGAAATTTCATGAACGTTAGATATCAAGCTTACAGGGACAATACATACATACATACATACATACAATAGATTCATGCCAAAAACCTGTAGTAGAATTTTCAACATTTAAGTTCTTGCTAGGTTTAGATGAGTTTTTCCCTCATTAAAAACTTCCTTTTAGATTTTCAAAAGCCAAAGAGTATTGTTAAAAGGTAAATCTGAATTTATCCTTTCTGTAATTAAACAGAGCTTACATCTTTCTTTTGAAGAATAATTAAGAGAAAGGTGCAATGTAGGCTGCCTCCCACCATATGCATGTTTTCATAACAGAGCTCTAATTATGTTTTCAGTGACACAATGATGATAATCTTTTGCACTCACAAGTGCTAATATAATAAAGCTCCATACTTATCAAGTTTTTCTTACCCAAGGGATATGAACAGAAGCCAAACATGCTCACAACCTTACAAGACTACATCCCGGGGTGTCATAGGTATTAATCAGTTAAGAACTGGAATCATGCACTGAAAAATTGTGGATATGAGGGCAAAGGTTCAGCTAAACTCTTTTATAATTTAAAAACAAGTCTGTTCCTTGGAGGATGCTAGCTTTAAGATCTAGGTTTTTCTATAGCTGAAAAACTAATACAATCTAACTAACTAATTCAGTTCATCTAGCCTAGACAAATACTAGGGGTAATGAAAACTGTTAGCCATGATTATCCAATAAAGAACAGACTGTACATAAGTTACTTTACGAAGGCTCAGAGTTGCAGGTTTAATAAGACTAACAATTAGGGACAGGCCAGAAGTTACAAAATACTTGGTGTGGTGGATAGAATAATTAAAATAAAAACTATTATTATTTTTTACAACTATTCTATTGATAAAAGCAGGGTGACAATATTTTTTCTGTTATGTTTTTAATATAAAAATTCTTCATTTTTTTTTCTACTACATAGAATATGCATAAAATGTTCTTTAAAATGTAAGTAACAAAACTTCAAACATGTCATTCACAACTTTTGTAAATTAGTGTTTTTATGAAACCAGAGATGGTAGACTTAACTCTCAATTTCAATAGCCAATGGATGGTAAAAATCAAAAGGTTCCTTATAGAAGGACTATGGTAGATAGTAATGTGATTATCTGACTTTTTCTTCATGCTACCTTGCAGGCATCTTCTTTTTAAACTGTATTTACTAAAAACCAAAACAGGGTTTTCCTATGACTTAAATATGTGTTATTATATAATCATGATCATTATCACCAGCATCATCATCATCACCATCATCATTGAACATGAAATTTAGAAATCAGGATATTGATGAGTTTAAACTCCCTCCATATTTTATTTCTGTAAATTACATGTGGCTGCATTTTTATCAAATACCATTGTTTAAACTGCACCAAACTGACTCACATATATACAACCCATAGCTTTCAAATTTCCCAATAAAGACACAATGCACAAATAATAAAAATGTTAAATTCCTATACATAAACATGGTTTGCTATATAACGCTGGACTATACCACCCATATGTGTCCTTTTCAAATCTATTATTATATATTAGTACTTCTAAATTAATATTATATACAGTAGATACATGATTTTTGTTTAGGTGGAAAGCTGGTCTTAACACAGCTTTTTATATCCAGATGTTTTTATTGATATCTACACAATTAAAGTTTGCACTTTAAAAAATTAGCTCTGGCGTTGCCTTCTTTGCATCTGTCCTACTTTGCCATATGCCATAGCCAGATTCAATTTTGAAGGAAGGATTTTGTGATATTCAAAGCTCTGGAATAGTAAAAAAAAAAAAAAAAGGTTTTTTTTATCTAAAGGGTGCACCTACAGTATAATATATAGTTACTCAGAATTATTAATGTTTGTGTCTTTGTGTTATTAAATAAAATTTGATTCAAAGTTAGTACTGAATATTTTTTATTTTTTTAATCCCATCCCCCCAAAAAAGCAAAAAACAAAAATGCCACATCAAACAAAATAATTTTAGATTGCAAACCTATTTGTATGATTCCACTAAGTGATCTTCTGAATAGATTTATATAAGGTGATACTGTTATGCAATAAAATCAAACTCTGTCTTAGATTTTTATTAAGAAACTTTTTTTAATTGTCAAAATGCAATCTTCAATATGGAAAAATTAAGGAGTAAAGGATATTTAAATTAGCAATGATTAATCATAAAAATCTGCTGGAGTAGACTCAGCTTTATTTTGAGCAATAACTATTTTTAATATCTAAATTTGTTTTTGTTTATACTGCCATTCTGTTACATTTCCAGGATAGTTTATGAGGGAATAATCAAAGAAAGGGGAGAGGGGGACATAGAGAGACAGATAGGGAAAGGAAGGCAACAATCTATGACATAATAAAAAGAAGTAGTAAATCAAATATTTTAAATTCATATGAATGCATTCAAATAATAACTAATATAACAATCTGATTAAAAGTTTATGCAATTTATTATAGTATGATTTTTTTTTTAAAAAAACTACAATCTACCAGCAGATGCAAAGAGAAAAGTCTTCTTGTTCTATTTTGTATATATGTGTAAGAAAGAATGGTGTGTGCTTTTTATTTATTCATAAAAAAATGGTTCTTTGGTGCTCTCCTGATTATGTTTCATGACAACACAGTTGACTGTAACTGATTTGCAAATTATATAAATATCTATTTATGAGTCAGCAGTTTATTGGAAACCACATGGCAAGAAAACAATTAGTGGGTAACTTAACATCCTTTTTCATTTCTGTAGTGACGAAAAGATTTAAATTGAAGACAAGATCAGTTAGAGAAGAGGAAAAAATAAATAAGATTACTTAGGTTGAGTTTGGGAATAGTTGTCTTCTCTCATACTTGATTTAAACTAAGAATATATGAGAATTATTTATTATTATTATAACTTAATAAGTAACTTTCAAGAGGTTGGTGCACATTTACCATCCCCAGACATGTTGCATATTCTATAGATGTGTGTCTATTGTCAAATTCCCAAAACTTTTTCCCCCATTGAATATATTGTCAAATTCCCAAAACTTTTTTCCCCATTGAATGGTGCTTCTATTTATCTTCCTCATTCTTAAGTAAATTCTTTACAGTTTCACTGGCTATATGCTTGTTATTAATGTGAAATAGAAGAGGTTGGATTTGATAGTGATGTTTTATGCTATATGTCTGCATTCTGATTCCACTCTGGTTGCCAGAGGCATATGTAAGGCAAAATTAACAAAAAGGCAAGATAGTGTTTATGGCCATGTGACAGAAAGTCTGTCTTTTGCAAATGAACCCTGTTGGTTGTTCCTGCTTGTGATTTGAATAGATCTCGTTCTCTATCTTAAGATTCTTCGAATTTAATTCAACAGTAGGAAAAGGATTCTTCATTTTACTGGAGAAGTGTGTACCCTAAGAAAGAAGGGTTGCCTTCAATCACCTCTTTTAATTAAATTAAACCATTTTACAGACCCTTTCAAGCATTCTTTACTAGCAAGTGAATCTACAACATAGGGAACAGACATCTGCTTTGTTATCTCTATCGGGATCATATTTTGAAATCTGGCAATGGGACTATAAAATCATTTGCCAAGTCCCAGAATACATGGTTTACATAGTACTTGCTTTGACGTAAATGTAAGGAAGATTCCCATTCAGAGTTCTTTGCAGAGAAGAAGAAAATAGTAGGACAGGATATAAAGATAAAGGAAGCATATTGTGAGCAATTCCCCTTATATTTTTGCCTTTCCTAAGGAAAAAAAATGAAATATTCCAGGAAATATTAAAAGGCAAAATATTTCCCCTAAAAGAGAAATAGAAATCTTAAAACTGAAACTCAGCCCCAGCCCCTGCCCTCCAGCAGATACTTTGGTTATTTGGAAGACAATAAACTGAGCTAGTTTTATTTGCAACATAAAAGATCTTCACCCTCAGGTCATTATGGGATTGCCCAACTGTCCACAAGGCACAGACAAAAGCTTCAACCAAATTTGAATCATAACCCATAACCACATGGGAGTCTGACAACCAATCAGGATACTTGCCTTTGCCACAGGAACAGGAAGCAAGGTCATAGCCAAGAGGGTATAAATCTATCCTTCTCCCTCCCTTTTCCCCTTTTCACCTGGGACTTCAAGCCTGCTCCACCAATAAACCATCCTTCCAAGCAGTCTCCATGTTTCCATTGTTTTTTTTCCCACTTGGAACTGAATTCACATGGACATTTCTTCCAACACTCCTTAATTAAAAATCACTGAAGAGGGCTATTTTTCTGGCAGTTTCAGTATTCTAACTAGGGATGGGGCATAACATGAGTGTCTAAATGGAAGGAAAATTATATTTCAAAACTGATTAATTGAAAGACAGGACAGAGAGACCTGAATGTTCATTCTGTGGCTTCAGAACATGTTGTTTCTATATTTATCATCAATGTGGGTATTTGTAAACACATTTTGCAAAATAAAGACTGCAAAATGCCAATTAGCTGTTAGTGAGTTATTTCTACAGGGAATTAAACCATGATAAAATAGCAGCCCTGTAACTTTTCATAACTTGGAAAAATGGAATTTGAATTATTATATTTTTACTCTCACTCTATTATTAACCACCACTGGGGAGTGGGAGGAAACTAGAAAGCAACAGCATCACACTGAATATCTATTTTAAATGAACATTACTTAGAAGTGGGGAGAGGAAAATTGCAATGAGAATGACTATCCATTAAAAATGTTCCTTTGATGATTGAGAAATCAAGAAATAAAATGGAATCTAAAAAACCAACCTTGCTGGAAAATAAGTGTACCTCAATTTATAAAATGAAATCCAGTTATTTGTAAGTCCTAAGTAAGGTTTATTTGGTCCAACATGCCATGCCTTTATTAGTCTGATTTGATAGGAAATACAAGCAGCGTTTTTTGATACTGATCCCGAGATTAGTCTGATTTGATAAGAAATACAAGCAGAGTTTTTTGATCCTGATCCTGAGATCAGTGTAGTTATATTCAAGTGTTTGAATATAATTACACTGAACACTTTCAAGTGTCCAAGTCCCAAACAAATAAAAACTTTAAAGGTTTAAATGTCAACATTTATTAAAGCAGTCGGTACTTTGATCTTTGAGAAACTGCTTATTAGACCAGTTACATCTCACATCTTATTCTCAGAAGAATACAACCAAATAAGCTAGTTCTGAAAGATTAATGTTTAAATTTGAGCCTATTGGTGGAATTCATATTTGAAACTGTCATTCCTTTAAATTAAGGCATTTGTATCATTTGTTCAAGTTCAAGAACATTATTATCCCTTAGTTCAAAATATAAATTTGCCTATTTTTCCTGTTTCTTTTTTTCCTGTCTCTTTTCACAAACTTTGAATCATTTGACATTTTTTCTGTTCTGGCCTTGATTGCATGATTAGTTTGAATAGCTTGCTCTTGAGCAGCCCCAATTAAGCCTTCAGATTCTTTTTTTTAATGTTGTTTCAAGCCATTGCTAGGATTTATCTTTAATATTTTTATGTATTTATATTTTTGTAATGTATTTATCATTATTATGGTCTGTCAGATAGTCAGCCAGATGTTTAAACTGGATTTGGTATTTTTATCCACCTATCCAATCCTTCCTAAGGACTTGGGATAGGCAGATGTTGTTTGGTGGTGTTAGATGTATTGAGTAGTCGTCATTCATCACACAGCCAACTATATGTTCAGACTAGATTTGGCATTTTTATCTACCTATTGAGTCCTTCCAAGGATGATGATGATGATGCCATTTTGGACTATTATGTATTCATACAACCAAAAAAGTAAATTTGTATTTGATTAATGTTTCTCTATTCAGAAAATGTTACTTTCTTATTTGGAAATGATTTCTTGTTTTGCTTGTTTGTTTCAAAAGGCTGTATTGTTGTGGACTATCTGAATATTCTTACTATTCCTGATGTACTTGAAATTTGAAAAATCTGTTTCTGAATAAATTTATCCAATTGTGAGTCAATTCACAATCTAATCTATCAAGAGATTATGCACTCTTCACACTCTAAAGATTTGGGACAGTGCTGGCAGGCATAACATAACCGAAGATCTAGCGTGGGGATTTTTCTCATTGCTACACATCAGGACTATGTGTTGAAGAAGCAGAAAACAACCCATCCCTCCACTTTTTTTTGCCCCCTAGCTTTCTGGTGACCTAATTTTATATATTTGTTTGGCCATTACTTCATTGACCAACACTCTTGATTGGACACCAAAAGTGACAGCATCATATGCTCTTGGGCTTGAATATCAAGTAGAGTTAATGTCATATATGAGTTAAGGCTTCATTGTCATGACAGAAATATGCCAAGGAGAAGTTAGAAAAGAAAATAAAATTCATTGTTTTCTGATTAAATAACAAGTTTTAGCATATTTTATGATTGGCAGATAAAAGATTAGAGCTTTGCCACTTTTGATAACCTATTTGTGCTTAAAATAAGCAGTACTGTCATTCTGAATTAGAAAGTGGCTATTAAAATTGCTATCTTCAAATTATATTGACTTAAGTACAGTTAAACTGAGTTACCCAAGGGTCCAATTATGATTGAAATGCTTCTGCAATTCTCTTCGGGTTTTTTTTTTACTCCTGAATTTTGGAGTTCCAAATTACCTAAATCTTGGTTCTAAAATAGAACCAGTACATTAGGAAGTTGGTATTTACCACATTTTACCCACAAATATTATACATACAATGACTATAAATAGATACTCCAATCCATTTACTTTGTTTGCCTCTCTACCATCAGTGTTAGCTGTGTGAATTGGTACAAACCTACTAAAACAGTCTTGATGTGATCATATGCAGAACTCAAAATCTTTTGGAGCAGATTTCTGTTGATGTAAATATATATTTGTAGGCATTGATGAAAGCTTGTCCCAAAAAATTCTCACCATCATTTTTCTGTAATTCTTCTAGTCATGTCATCAAGCCATTCCATGAGGTGGTATATGCCAGAAGGAGATGTGCAGGTCTTAGACTTAGAGTTTCCTTTGCTTGTCCATGACTTAGTCCAAGTGTTTACCAGGAACTTGATGTTCATCACAGAAGGCATTACAGGATTGTTGATATTCAAAATGATTATTATTTATCTTGCTTCTTGTTTTTATTTGTGTTTGTCTTTCTATGTTTTATCAAGTTCATTATTTCACTTTCCACACTTAAATAGCTTTCTGCAAAGCTAGATTTCTAGATTTGTTATTCATATGAATTCCGAACAATCAAAACAAATGAGAACAATACTCATTCACAGGCATTTTTATGGGAAGGGGAGAGGAGGGGAAGGGAGAAGGGAAAGGAGACGGGAAGGGAAGGGACTGGAAGGGAAGGGAAGAGAAGAGAAGAGAAGAGAAGAGAAGATCAAACAAATGCTCAGAAGATCGATGATTTTTGCTTCAAAGACCAGGGATTTATTTGTTGTTGGCTATGAAGTTATATTGTTACTTAGTTCAAATACCTGAAAGAAGAGAAAAGGGCATAGGTATAATTGACCAAGTTATTTTTTTGGTATTTTGCTATATCCCTTTGAGAAGGTGTTGAAAATTACTCAGGTAACCTTTACAATATGCCAATACAAATATCTCTGGATAGCAAACAAATAGGTAATATTAACTAGAAAATGTTTATTCTATAGTCAGCTTATAAAATACATATTTTCACTACTGTTTCCTTTCTTTAAAAGAAAATCCATTCAGTTTATTTTTCATTCTCTAGAAAATGAGAATGTTCTTATTTGTATCTCAATTAACAGTGCCAATTATGTAAATTTTAAACACACATTTTTATTGACTGTGTTAGAGAAGTACTCTTTTCTTAGAGATTTGTGATTATTTTCCAGATCATATAAACTATTACTTGCACCATCACTGACATATTTAAAAAACTGCCCTAGAGTCTTAAAAGATAGTTCTTGATGATAACCAATTGGCTCTAATATCAAAATACATAAATATAAATGAGAAAGAATGGCAGCATTATATATTATGAATTGCTTGTCTCCCTGGTCCTGCCAGACATCTGCCATCTACTGTACCTTCCTGTGCGCTAATCTGACTTGGATCAACTAATTAGATAATGCATTTTGGGTATAACTTTTCATGTAAACTACACTATAGATTGTAAAAATGCAGATTTTGATGTCAATAATGCATGTGTTATGGAAGATTAAACAAAATTGAGACAAATATAATTAGGAATTTAATAAAATTTTGTTATTATCAGTTCTAGTCAAAACAGGATCAAGCTTGTCTCATCTTAGTAGAATAAGCTTTTAGAAATTAGGTTTCTAATTTCAAATAATCAAATTGATGATTTTTTAAAAATGTAATTTAAATAATTACTTGGATAATTTTGGATTTGACAAAAAATAGATTATTATTAAAGATAATTCAATACTTATGCATTCCATTGAGCTAATATACAGGTATAATAAATGAGATCCTTGGCAAATGAGTTCTGAATTATTTTTATTGAATAAAGGTGCTACTTAAGAGAGATCATCCAGCTTATCCTTTCATAGTATTTATTAGATGTGTATTCATGAAAAATTAAGTGTTTGTTAGTATATATTAGAAAAGAGAGAAGGGGAAAAAAGAAACTGTTTTTTTGTTTTAGTTGGCATGTGCCACATATGTTCAGACAACTACACCATAACAAAATTACAATACCTATAGAGCTACTTCAAAACCAATTGGGAAATAACTATCTAAATGAGTGAGAAGAAAATATTGTACATTTATTTTCTATTTGAGTTTGTGAAATATATAGATGCAATTCATTTGTAGCACCAGCTGTCTGAATTTTAGTAAGTGAATAATTTTCATTATATAATAATGTAGAATTTATCATATGGGAAAGGTTTTCCAAGTTAATATCCTGTGAAAATTTAGTAGAAATTATTTCTTACTAACTTCATTTTAAAATGGTGGCAGGAGGTATATACAAGGATAATTTCCCCCCACATCTGTTAGGAATGAAGTTAAATCTACAATGCTTTTCTTTTCTCCCTTCTCTGAAAACCCCTTCAGGTATTTCTTCTGGATTATAATCTACACATTTTCATTAAAATTTCACTATAAACTAAAGGTGAACGAATCAAGGAAAATGAATACTAATGAACAATCTTGCTTGAAATTGACTTCAGATTTCTGTTCTGTGTTTGTATTCTTGTAAACCTCATGAAGATGAATTTTCTTACTGATAAAATCCCATAATCCCATGAAAAAACAATTACTACCAACCTGCCTTCCATTGAGGACCTGTATATGCATGAGTCAAAAAGAGGGTTGTGAAAATATTTACAGACCACTCACATCCTGGACATAAATTGTTTCAACTCCTACCCTCAAAGTGATGCTATAGAACATTGCACACCAGAACAACTAGACACAAGAACAATTTTTCCCCAAACACCATCACTCTGCTAAACAAATAATTCCCTCAACACTGTCAAACTCTTTATTAAGTCTGTATTACTATTATTCTTCTCATCATTCCTATCACCTATCTCCTCCCACTTATGACTGTAACTTTGCTGCAGGAATCCTTACAATTTACATTATTGTTTCCTAATATGATTTGATTGCTTATTTGTATCCTATAACTATCATTAAGTGTTGTATCTTATGATTCTTGATGAATGTACCTTTTCTTTTTATGAACTGAGAGCATATGCATCGAAGACAAATTCCTTGTGTGTCCAATCACACGTGGCCAATAAAGAATTCTATTCTATTCTAT
>JAEANM010027979.1:0-10446 GCA_017656035.1 Myanophis thanlyinensis
GTATTTAAAGAGACACAACAGCTCCATTCCCACTTCTTGCCCTGACTTGAAGCAGAAGGCACCAGCCTGAGGATGGCAAGTGGGACCTTGCCAAAACATCACCAACATAATTTCAATCTTACAGGGGAAAAGATCCGAACACACCTAGACCTGTGTGTGTGTGTGTGTGTGTGTGTATCTTAAACATACATACACACACATACATGGGAATAAAGGTTATTCCATAGTTTATCTAAATTAGTTGGTAGGACCTCCCCTGCATGCTTTAATGCAGTGTTTCTCAACCTTAACAACTTTTAAGATCTGTGAACTTCAGTTCTCAGAATTCTCCAGCCACTAGGCTGACTGACTGAAGAATTCTGGGATTTGAAGTCCACTGACTGATCTTAAAGTTGCCAAGATTGAGAAAGACTGATTTAATGCAATAATCAATATCTGAGGAGAATTGCTTTCTGCTAATCAACAATCAAGAACAATTTGTCATATTCTTTGTTCATTGAAAGCTTATCACAAGACTTCCATCTGAAGAAAGCAACAGTGTCCTTTTTCTGTGAGCGTTCAAATCCATAATGAAAGGGAGGAAAAAAGCCTTATTAATTGTTAACATTCCTTTGCTGTGCTTATTTATTTATTTTTTAAGAAAAAAAAAAGGATACCATGAGCTTTGCCATTATAAACTTTATGATTCTCCTGTATTCACTGCTCCCTGAATGCAGCAATTTGCATTTGAGAAGAACTTCAGATGTTAAAAATAAAATTCTTCCAAGTTAAGTGTGCATGGGATTTCTGGCTGAATGGTTTCCTCTGCAGGGATGAATGGGATTATTCTGGAGTACATTAAATGCTAAGAATGTGCTTATGATTGAGACTTTATAGCATGGTTCAGAATCCACCATTTGGAAAAGAATGGAATTCGGGGTGTAAATAGGCTTCATTTTATTTGAAAGCTACAGATGCCAAATCTTTCAAGAATCATCATCCTTTCGTATTCCAAAAGGGAAAATGAGCTAAATTTCTTTCATTTTTTTTTCATATCAATCTTTTGTGGTCATGCTGCTAGAAAAATACATATTCTTTCTCTTTTTAAATCTGCACTAGAAGATATTGTATAATATGGCTTTAGATAAATTCTGTAGGCTCTAATGTGGTGATGGGCCAATATTTATGCATGGGTTTATCCACTCTTTCCTGCATTTGTATTTTATCTCTCCCTGACCTTTCATTTTAATTGCATTTCTGCCTCCCCTGCTTCTCCTACCCTGCTAGACAATGTTCTTTCTCCATTTTTCTATTTTGGCTTACTCTGCTCATTTTCAGACATATGATTTTTAAGCTGCTACTATTATAAGTAAAGTCAATATACATCAGCCTCTGGCTCCACTGGTACAGCTAGTAAATGCCTCTCTCTCTCTCTCTCTCTCCCCCTCCCTCCTGTATTTTCCTTCTTTCTTTCTTTTTTTCTCCTTCTCCCTGAAGACTGCTTGAGTTAACCCTCCAACCTATTCAGACATTCGGCCTTCAGTCTAAAAATCTAAAAACCTGCTTTAGTTTTCCCACTAGTGCTTGCAGATGACTGCCCTAGTAATTTTATGAAATACTGTACATATGGGGCATTGGACCTACCTGATACGCCCCTTTTCATTGTGTGGAGAATTAATCCATGATATGGGTTACTCTGCACTTTTCATAGCTCTAATGACTGAGTGGCAAGTATTTAAGGAAGGACAGGCCCCTCCTACTCCCGTTTTCCATGAAGTCCAGTGATCATGGTTGTCTGGTTCAGTGTGATCGATTCTGGTTAGGCTGTCCTTCCTTCAGATCTAATCCCTGTGGACCAGGCTCGGTCTGCTCTTAGGGAGGGCTGGATTAATTCTCCACACAACGAAAAGGGGTGTATCAGGTAGGTCCAACGCCCCTTTTCCGTTGTCTGTGGAGATATTAATCCATGATATGGGACATACCAAAGCAGTGCCCCTTATGGGAGGGTTGCAGTCCGGGCCTGGTCTTGTCTGACCAAGCGAACTGATTGTAAAACCCTTCTCCTGTAGTCTGCCTCGGCTGCAGAGAATCTGTCCAAGCGGTAGTGTCGGACAAATGGTGATGGTGAAGTCCAGGTTGCCGCTCGGCACACCTCCTCGATGGAAGCCTGGGTGGACCAGGCGGCTGTCATGGAGGCACTCCGTGTTGAGTGGGCCGTGATCCCCGCCGGTGGATGTGTGCCCCAAGATTCATAGGCTGTGTGGATGCATCCTCGTATCCACCTGCCCACCGTGGTAGAAGAAACCTTCTGACCCAGAGTGCGAGAGTGGAAGGAAACAAACAAGGCTTCTGTGTGTCGGAATGCTATAGTTCTCTGGATGTAGATCTGGAGTGCTCTGCGTACGTCCAATGTCTGATATTCCTGCTCCCAGTCCTGATTGGGGTCTGGGCAGAAGTTTGGTAGGATCAGTTCCTGTGCTCTGTGGAACCAAGAGTTGATCTTGGGGATGAACGCTGGGTCTAGTCGTAGGACCACTCTGTCTGGATGGAATTTACAGAGGTCTGAGTGGATAGATAGGGCTGACAATTCCGAAATTCTTCTCACTGAGGATATGGCCACCAGAAAGGCCACCTTCCAAGATAGCAGTTTCAAGGGAATAGTCTCCAGGTGTTCGAATGGAGGTCCTGTGGTGGTCTCTAGGACCTTAGGAAGATCCCAGGATGGGTAGTGGTGTACTACTGGCGGTCACAGGTTGGAGGCTCCTCGAAGGAACTGGCGTATGAGTGGATGTCATGACAGGGGTGAGCCTGTACCAAAGTCAGTTACTGAGGCGGTGGCTGCTACCTGTCTGCGCAATGTGTTGGGTCTGAGTCCTCTGTCTAGGCCACTCTGGAGGAATTCTAGTAGGTGCGCAAGGGACGCCTGTGTAGGGTCCTGGTTGTTATTGGTGCACCACAAACGGAAGGCCTCCCACGTTGCATCATATATGCGAGTGGTCGACTGCGTGCTGCCTGGATGGTGGAAATCAAGCCATGTGAAAGTTGGGCCGCATTTAGCATGTTCCGCTCAATCTCCAGGCAGCCAGTTTGAGCCACCTGCCGTCTGGGTGTGGGATTTTGTTCTGAGAAATCGCTAGCTCGTGTTCCAGGATCCGCCATGGCTGGCATGTGGATAATTGGAGTAACTCCGCAAACCAAGGTCGCCTTGGGGGCTATGAGGGGCTATGAGAATGATCATAGCCCTGAGGGGCTATGAGAATGATCTCTGCCTTCTCTGCCCTCACTTTCTGCAGCACCCGCGGAATGAGAGGGAGTGGGGGCAATGCGTACAGGAGTTCCCAGGGCCATGGCATCTGGAGGGCATCTGTTCCTTCAGCTCCTGCTGCGGGAAAATGGGAGAAGAAGCAAGGTAGTTTGGCATTTTGCGGTGTGGCGAAGATATCCAGTTGTGGTTGACCAAAGTATTCGCTCAGTAGATGGAAAAGCTCTGGGTGCAGGCTCCATTCCGTGTGGTCCAGTGTGGATCTGCTGAGCCAGTCCGCTGTTGTGTTGGTGGTCCCGGTTATGTGTTGTGCCTTGATGGACAACAGGTGTTGTTCCACCCAGGTCCCCAGGTGGCATGCTTCCATCATCAATGTTGGTGACTTGGTGCCACATAGGCGATTTATGTGGGCCTTGGTTGCTATGTTGTCTGTGAGCACCAATATGTGTCTGCCCTGCACCTCCGACTGGAAGCTGGCGAGGGCTAGTCTGACCACCTTCAATTCTAGGCAGTTGATGTGCTTGGATTTGTGAGTTTGGTTCCATCGTCCCTGTGCCCATTTGTTGTTGAGGTGGGCTCCCCATCCGAAGAGGCTGGCGTCCTTCGTGAGTGTGACCTCTGGCTGGGGTCTGAAATGGCATCCCTGCAGTATCTTCGGTGATACCCACCATTGCAGTGATTGAATCACTTGTTCGGGGAGGTGAACTCTGGATTGTGAGTGGTTGCGTCTCACCCGTTGGTGGGGAAGGAGGAACCATTGTAGTGATCTGAGATGGAGGCGGGCCCAGGTACGATGTTGATGCATGAAACCATCATGCCCAGTAACGGATAGTGTGGCCAGAGGTACTCGTGATTGTTTGATCTGTTGTATGAGGGAGACTATGTTGTCCTGCCTGTCTTGTGATAGGTAGACCCAACCTATGGTGGTGTCTATCACTGCCCCCAAGTGCTGCAGGCAGGTTGATGATTTTAGTTGACTCTTTGCAATGTTGACAGAGAATCCGTGCCTTTCTAGGATTTCTATTGTGGTTTGTACGTACCGTCTGGCTGTGTCTCTGGATGCTGACTGGATAAGGATGTCGTCTAGATAGAATTGCACTTGTATGGGAACTTGTCTGATGTGAGCGGCTAGTACTGCCATGAGCTTGGTGAATACTCTGGGGGCTGAGGAGAGTCCGAAGGGCAGCGCCTGGTATTGAAAATGTTATCCCAAGTAACAGAACCGGAGAAATTGCTGGTGTGCTGGGTGCACTGGGACGTGTAGGTAGGCCTCTGTGAGGTCTACTGAGGCCAGAAGGTCCCCTTCTCTGATGAGGGACAGGATGCTGTGGAGCAAGTGCATTTTGAAGAATCGATATGCAACATAATTGTTGAGGTATTTGAGGTCTAGTATGGCTCTCCACCCTCCTGATGACTTTGGGATGACAAAAAGGGTGGAGTAGAAACCAAGACCCTGTACTTCCACAGGCACTGGTTGAATAGCGTTGATGTTTAGCAGGTGGTTGATGGCGTCTCTCATGAGCCTTCGCTTTGCTGGGTCGTTGGATGTTGGGCAGACCATGAATCGGTTTGGTGGTGTGACCAGAAACTCTAGTGTAAGTCTGTGTCTGTCATGCCCAGGCATCCGTAGTCGTCTCATCCCATTGGTCCGCAAAGAGCACGAGGCGGCCACCAATGGGAGGGCTGGATCCATTGTCACTTGGTGCGGTGGAATGAGTGTCCACTTTTGCCTCCTCGGTATGGTCTGCTTTGGTAAGATTGCTGACGCCCTCTATATGGACGGAACTGCTGATGCTCCAGGCGGGGTTGATAGGGTCGGTGGTATGATGAGGATGTGGATGGTTGTGACTATTCTGGGAGCTGACAAAAGGGCTGACATTGAAAAAAGGGTGTCCGCCTGCGGGGGGTGTTCTTGGCTCCCATAGAGAGTCTCTTCTTCCCGTCTTTAGTCTCAGTAAGGACCGGATTTAGGGCTTCACCAAAGAGCTTATCCCCTTTGAAAGGGGCTGAGGATAGCTTCCACTTGGTTTTGAGGTCAGCTGGCCAGGGCTTAAGCCAAATGAGCCGTCTGGCTGCTGTAACTGAGCCAATAGATCGAGCTGCAAACTTGGCTGCGTGTAAAGTGGCATCCGCCGATAGCTCTAGGGCTGTGATCAGTTTGTTAATATCCTGGTGAGCATGTAAGTCTTCCAGAGCAGTCCTCTCCTGTAGTTATCGTAACCAAAGGAGTGAGGCTCGGTTAAAGAATGAGGCCATGGTAGAGGCCTTGATGGCCCAAGCAGCTGCTAGATGGCCTCTGCGAAGTGTCTGTTCCACTTTCCTGTCCTCCATTTTAAGGGCATCATCTGCCTCCGTAATCAGCACGTGTGCAGATGCTAAGGTCACCACTGGTTCGTCCACTGCTGGAGGGTTCAGTGCTCTGTTGAACACTTCCTGTACATTGTAGAAGCATTGCTCTGAGCTTAGGGGTGGACATCCTGTGGCAAGGAGTTCCCACTGCTTATACACCAGGTCGGTGAATATTTCGGGGGCCGGAATCTCCTCAGTTTTAGTGGACTGTGTGGCGAATAGTAGATGTTTTGCATCTGGAACGGTGGATGTAGTCCCGTTCGTCTTTGTCTGGGGGTCGCCCCCTAGTTGAGTAACTTTCTTGGCCTTGTTCAAGATGGATTTGAACAGTGTGTGACGAAAGAGGCCGGAGGTGGTCGCAGGTTCTGAGTAGTCCTGTTCGTCCTCCGAAAGGATGAGTTCTTCATCCCACGAGTGAAATTCTGGGTGGTCCGAAGCCCCTGAAGAATTGGTGTCTAGGCATTCTCCGGGTTCTATTTCATAGGTTGCTCAGGGGGCCATTCAGGTTGGTCCCCCAGAGGAAGGCCCCGGCTGGTTCGGAACGCTATCCTGTGCTGTCTGAGCTGTGGCTGCCCCAATGAGCAGTCTCAGTTGCTCCAGGAGGTTCTCTTGGGTGATCATGATTGGAGGTGCTATAGCTGGTGGGTTCAATGATTGGTTGGAGCGATCCAGGTGTTGGTCCCCGGCATCATTGTTTCTAAGTTGGGGGGTTCCTGGGCTGGGGTGGCATTAGCCTGGGACTCTGAGGCCCCCGGGTTCTGATGCTCCGGTGAGAGGTCCTGGTGTGCATTGGGAGGATCCCCTGTAGTCGTGTTTCTGAGCGTAGTCTCCAGAGTAGGGGGTGCCCCAGCCCTTTCCTGATTGTGATTAGCCAGGGATCTTGCCCATTGTTTGTTCAAGGCTTCCTGGCTCTTGCTTGTCTTATCCTTTCTCGGTTCTTTAGAAGCAGGCTTCTTAGCCCCAGTAGCGCTTGAGGAGCAATGCTTCCTTTACGCTGTACATTTACGCAGCTGTGATGTCTTGGGTGCCAGGTCCATGTCTAGATCTGACAAGGAATGGGAAAAATCGAGGGATATAGTCAGCCGGTATTACTGTCCCCTGGTCCTTTTATATGTTGGGGCCTGTCCTTATTACTGTGCCCTGAGATGGGGGGGAGGGGAGGGAAGGAAGGAAAGGCAGAGGGGCTGGGTCCTTTCCTTCTCCCCTTCCTACACCATTCTGGGCCGCTAGAGGTTGCTTTCTCTCTCTCTTTTTCTCTCTCTGTCGCTCCCTCCATGTCTGAATATGCGAGGTTGTAGCATTCCCCTATGATCCGAAATGATCGGAATGTGGGGTGCTGGTCATCCTCTCGGCTTGTCTTCTGCTTATTCCCAAATGTATTGGGGTTCCGGCAGGAAAAGGGAGTATCGCAAGTGGCTGTGTAGTCTCCGGTGTGGCTGCCATGTCGGGTTTGTGCTTGTGTCCTTTTCAAAATGGCGACCGCCACATTGCCCTTAACCAATATGGTGGCCGCCGGACATCCGGGAGGAATCAAGTTGGCCACCGGAAGTCCTTTCCTGTACGGTGGGAAATCTGGTTTCCCGCGCTGGCCGAGCACATGGCTGCTTCCCCCCATTGTCTTCCAGAGCTCCGGTCAGGGGAGGGAGATCGATGATGGATTTCCAATGCCGATCGTGCAATAATCTCTCTTGCCTTCCTGCTTCATTCTCCATGCCGATGGGAAGCTTTGTCTCCGTCGGCGTCCTTGTCTATTGGGGGGTATGCCAGCGGCCTGTGAGGGCAGCCACCAACAAGGATTCTGCAGTCCCGTGCTTAAGTGTGACTCCTCTTCTCTCTCTGCTCACTAATCGCTCCGCTCCCTCTTGCTCAGAGCGTCTAAAACTCGAGCAGGCGCTTCCGTATCTAGATCAGATATGAACTGCATGTGGAACTGTTTCCGATTTGCCTACGGCCTGAGCGGGCAGCCAATGGTGCGAGGTTTAAAACTCTGCAGTCCTAATCTGGAAGAGGCAGAGGGCAGCAAAACAGGTCCGGGCCGGTCGAGGGGTGGATCACTCTTTGCCTCCGGTCTGAGCGGATGGCTGTTGGCGAGCGGAGAGAGGATTGGCATCTTTCCTCCCCCCCCCGTTTCATTCATAATCTGGGGGTGTAATAGGACCCAGTTTGCTTATGGCCTGAGCGGGCCGCCGGTAGCATGGGGTTGCAAGGGGGGAACGACTGGGTCTGTTACCAGTCATAGCATGGAAGGCGATCTTCGTTAGGGGAGTCCAATAGGACTTTCCTGCCTCCAACTTGTGAGGGTCGTCGGAGCAGAACTACTCCGTCAAAAAATGTCCCCTTTCTCTGGGATAAGGTAGATCCCTGGTGGCTATCCTTACCCTTCTATCTATCCTGCCCATTCAGCATCGCTAAGATGTAGGAATTAGATTTGAATCTCTGCCTAAAGCAGGTGGGCAAATAAATCTTAAATCCGCTTCAAAGGTTAATAAAGAAAACTTACTGAAAGTCCTGAGGTGAGATTTTCCCAGTCTGGCTACGTTGAGTGACGAGTGGAAAACGGGAGTAGGAGGGGCCTGTCCTTCCTTAAATACTTGCCACTCAGTCATTAGAGCTACGAAAAGTGCAGAGTAACCCATATCATTGATTAATATCTCCACAGACAACGGAAAAGGGCCTTTTCTCTAAATCTTATTGAGTGCTGTTGTATGCTTGCTGATGATGCTATTGCTATCTTTAGAAGTAGTTGAAGTGCAACAAGTAATGCAACTGATTGGTGCTGATCAATTACCGATCAATCTTGCTTACCTGTCCTGCCCTCACCAACAAGCAATTTTCATCTTAATCTATTTTTTTCACCTCCTGACTTGCCTGAATATTCAGTGGCCTGAAAAAGCATGCAGCAAAAGGTGATTGCAATAATGAGCTTTGGCAAATAAAATTGCAGTTGAGAATGATAGCATTTGTGTACAAATCTATGAAAATGGTATAACTTCTGAATTGCCCCAAGTGCATGATTCTGATCAGGGAACAAGAAGATCAATAAAATAATAAAAAATGCCCATTGTCCTTCTCCACTAGTTCCTAAAGGCAAGGGTTTTTCAAAAGCTTCTTAAAAGCTGGATGGGAAAGCCCAAGCACTTATATAGGATTAGCATGTTTCAGAGAGTTGGGGCCACAGATTCTGATCTATGCCTCTTAACTCCTGGGGAGTACCAGAGGTGAAATTCAGCAGGTTCTAGCAGGTTTGCTAGAACCGGTAGTAAAATTTCTAAGCAGTTGTTAGAAGAAATCTCCTTTTGTTTTTTTCCCCATTTTATAGGGTAAATTCTGTAAGGAAGACAAAAAAAAACATTCAGGTGTTGTCTCTAGCCTTATCTTTATTGTCCTGCTTACAGAAACTGCCCACCCAGTCACATGACTGGCCACCCAGTCACATGACCACCCACCAAGCCACGCCCACAGAACTGGTAGTAAAAAAATGAGTTCCACCACTGGGGAGTACCCAAATCAAAGCCTAATAAGTCATTGCCTCTATTCTATTAGAGTTTGCTAGTTTTCTTATTACTTAAAATGAATTTTCCCCAAGGAACCATTGTAAAATAATGTTTCCTTGCTGAAATTCTAAGCATAATGCAACTTATTATTTTCTCCCTTTTTATCTTAAATCCAGCATTTCCCACCTCAAAAATATCCAGAGATGAATTTTGCAAATTATACAAATGGTTATATGTGTTCTGCTTAATTTATATAGATGCAATCAATCTCCCTCGATATCATACTTTTTAATGTTATTTTCAGGAAAGTTGATTTAATTTCTAACAGTAAGGATGATATTAACAATAAAAGAAAGTCTGGTAGTAATTATTAGAGCAACAAATTCACTACTTTAGAAGCTTTTGTGGCTCATAGTCCACCTCCTCAAATCCATGGAATATAATCATACGGGGAGAATATTGCACAAAATTTGTAGGGAGGTAAATAGTAAAGCATAAAAGTCAATCTTTCTAGTAGAAAAACTGCATAGCAAAATTTGCACATTACAAAGGACAACCATCAGAAGTGAAATTCAGCCAGTTCGCAACGGTTCTATAGAACTGGTTATTAGAAGAAATCTCCTTTTGTTTTTTTCCCCACTTTGCAGAGTTAATCCTATAGAGATTAACTTTACACAGTTAATCCTGTAAATAAGGCAGTTGTTTCTAACCTAATCTTTATTGCCTTTCTCACAGAAACTGCCTCTCCCCTTATTACATTGTAACTTTGGTGAAATTTAATTCTGTGCTTGGTGATGTTTAATCATGTGGCCATGCCCACAGAACCGGTAGTAAAAAAAAAAGAATTTCACCACTGACAATCATTGATATTGGTTTAGATAATGTCATATTGTAATGTGAATTTTAGAAATCAATCTCCATCTCTAGATACTATGCATTCTAAAATGGTATAAACATTCTTTCATTTCTAACCAAATATCTCTTTCATGTGTTAAAAATGACTTATTTTCAGCAGAATAAACTAGTTGAAACCTGAAAAGATTAAGCTGGGTACAGTGACCCAATAATTAATTTATCATTTAAAAATAGTTGCAATATTGCAACCATTTCTAGCTTTTTGTAAAAATATGTGTGTGTAAAAGGAAATAGATCTTCCTGTTCATCATTGCTGTACTATCAACTGTTCTGGAATCTACTGGTAATTTTTATAAATGATGTTTTTACTTATTTGTCTTTATTAAACAAAGCAAAAATATTCTCCCCTTTTTGTTAATTTATTTTATTCCATTCAATCTTTATCTTTATTTTTTCATCCAAAACTGCAGAAGATATTGATTTGCCAGGGTTACTTCTTCTTCTTCT